>JBBJLS010071888.1:0-10772 GCA_037577275.1 Bryconaethiops microstoma
AGAGAGAGAGAGAGAGAGAGAGAGAGAGAGAGAGAGAGAGAGAGAGAGACAGATTCCGAATACACAATTTGCAATCTTTGATCTTGTGTGCCAGCAATGGAAGCATCTTTTGCACAGCAAAGTGTCTCTTCCATGACAAAGGCACAATTTTAAAAAAGGTAACAAAAAATTTAATAAAATAAAAAAAAGTTGCAGGTTGCATTTTACCTTCTTTCATTTGATTGCTTTGTCTAACTGAGGTATTTCTATGTTCTCTTTGACATGATATGAAGGTTATCCCATACAGCAGTTCTATAATGCTACAAGTAACAGTGTGCAGAATGTATAACAGAAATTCTCCCCAAATTACAAAAAGACATTAAGTTTGTATAATCAACCTCCTACACATAAATATTAAAGAAAATGTTTAAAATAAAAGGGTATTGCATTGGGTCACAATTCTATATGTGAACTTATATCTAATGCTCAGCAGAAAACCTATAAGGACATTTGTGACTAATTCTCAATGAAAATAAGAGAGTACACACATCATTGGGCACCAGCTGAAGGCTAAAATAAAAGCATGTGGCAAAATTATATAAATACAAATTACACAATTAAGATTTTTCTCTCTTTGGGGAAAAAGGAAATTCCTTTTGGTTTTGATAGTGTGCGCAAACCAAGTCCCTCCTGTCCCTGTGTGTGAAGAGGGAGCGTTGAGTATGTGTGCATGTTTGTGTGTGTGTATCTGTGTCATTGTTCAGTGAACAGGAAGAGCTGAGTGTGTAGAAGCCTGATGAACCGTTCTGCCATCCAGCTTCTTAGTCATCTGTGAGCCTTTATTCCACTAACTCACAGAGAACCTTCAAAATGAAAATAAAAATGTTTAAAAAATGCTTATCAAATGATGCACTGGCCTAATCAGATAATTTACCAACAATATCGTAGAAAAGTGTGTGTCTGAGTGCGTGTGTGTATGTACAGTAAAGTGTAAAGTGTCCATCTGTCACACCACACCACAGGACACAGCATGAACAGTGTAAAATTCTTTGTAACTCTGTATTTAACGCATTCACCAAGTGAAGCAGAGGGCAGCCAGGAACACAGCGCCAGGGGAGCAGTGTGTGGGGACGGTACCTCAGTGGTGCAACTAGCATTCCTGGGATTCGAAACCATGATTTTGTGGTCGCGTGTGTGTGTGTGTGTGTGTGTGTGTGTGTGTGTGTGTGTGTGTAAGGCAGGAATGTTCTAGTCAAACTGACCTCCGCATTCTCTCCAGGATGTGATTAATCATCTTGTCTGTGACCCCAGGGCAGATGTCCTCAGCAGTATACAAACTCTTCTCCAGCTCTTCAATCACACTCTTCTTCACATCTTCGTCCCTGTGCTGCATCTTGAGCTATCAGAAAGAACAGAATGAAACTACTATCAGTGCATACTTTTATCTCTTTATCTTTTTCGGCTGGCCATACTGAAACATACTGATGTGGTTTAAATACTCAGAAGATCCAGTTCATCAAGACGCTTCTCCAATGTACACTTATCCCTTGGTAATTTGGCTGCAACATTTTCCAGGCTGTCACAACCATTAAATAAAAAATCAAGTACTCTAGCAATCAATTTGATTGCAATCAGTAATCAAGTTTCTATCAGTTTTAATTAAATACACAAAAGCTTATGGAGAGATAATAGTGCCCCTTGTGGAGTATCTGGCAGCTACAGGATGACTCAGAGACAAAAAGACTGCTCTAGTAAATGGCTATATCTAAATTTGGGCTACATTATGCATTTACATTAATAGTAGGTTTTCTAAAGAAACAACAAGACTCTAGCTGAACAGTCTCAAAACCTCTATTATTATGACAATGTGTACAGCAATTACCTTCCTTGCTTTATTGTAAATTCTGTAGCCACTTAAAACAGTGAAAAATGGCACTACAGGCATATATTGGGAACATAATCATAGGTTTGTAATAGGGCTGTTATGACTATTTTGTATCAGATTTGCAGAACTTGAAATGCCAATTTCATATATGTGCCCTTTTCAGAACAATTGGGCCAATTTTAACCTTCACAACATTCATTCTTAACATTCTGTAGAGCGCTACTTTCTGTGCTACTTGAAAGTATACTGTGACATGTAGCAGACCTAGCTCCTCAACATCACTAATGATGTTAATGCTGGTAAAACTGTGTATCAGTATCTACCTTCTAGCATAAAGCATCACAGCAAGGACAAAAATACTGATTTAAGCTCCTGCAGTCACAGAAAGCCCTTCATTCGAGCCACATAGCTGCCCCATTTGATAAAGCTCAATGATTTCAGACTGTTGTGATACTACAGCAGTATAGATCCAGATGAACGATGCCAACAACTTACTCAGGTGATACAACTACATTTGACCTATTTTGGTATGTAAACAAGACTGGTTTAATAGGGTATGGTGAGTAACTCTGGCCTTGTCCGTACCTCAGTAAATACTGGACCCATGACTGTGGATAGGCTGGCAGATTTTTTCTGTACCTCTTCATCCTGATGCCAAATAAAAAGAGAGAGCACGATTGAGTTCAGTGAAGCAACAATAGTTTCTCAAACATTCAAATTTTGTATTTGTTACTAATAATTCAACATCCACCCAAGACACACCATTCCATTGGACTGATTGTCGGGCCTCTTCTTGCGGACGGTGGTAAAGGACCACTCAGGGGACGAATCATTGTCTTTACTGCTGGGCTCCCTGTAAAGCCAAGCATATCATACCTTCATTATTAAAATAAATCATGAAATTAAGGCCATTTACTGCCTTTAGGAGCTAGGTCCTTAGGAGCATTCTTCCCTTAGTGATGCAACTATGACACAACATGGGCAAAAATGTGCTGTGTGATAAAACTGTGATGAGATTATGTGGCATGTATCCATCTCTGGATGTACAACCAGTACAGAGTCTAAGATTTTATTTAAAATTAATCTGTAATTTTGAGCTTATTCAATAGTACACCCCCTCCAAAATAAAACAAATTCTATATAGACCAGCAAAACAAGAGTCATTTCAAATCCAGATCATTATTATAATATGCGTTTGTTGTCAAAAGTTCCCACTGGTCAACATTTTTTATAAAACAAGTGTAAAAGACAGATGTCTTAAGGTCTGTCTGTTGTTGACAAGCTTCTCCAATTGATGTGCTATTTGAGCAACTTGAAAAGCAGTGTAGGACATTGTCACCTGACACACATGAGACCTAAGCATACTACTGCCATTGAGGTCACTGACACTGTGCATTACTTGAGCCCATTGGTTATTAAAGCCTGTTGAAGAGATGCTTAGTTTGGAAACACTGTGTGGATATATAATAATTAACTGTTTAATACAATCATGTCATTTGTAGCTCCCAAAACTAGAGAAAACATAACATTAGGTCAGAAATCAATATAAACAGCTACTACAAGCTATTACTAAACTGTTATTACTAAAATGGGCCAAACAGAAACTAACTACTTGATCTGTGCTCCGACCAACAAATTAACTACAGTATATAGAGAGTATAAAGATGCAGACAGATTGTGCAGTTGTGTGTTTAGAGTAAAAATCTTAAAGTAAAGATGGCAGGACTGCTGTCGTAGAAAATTTTCAAAATAGATATAGTGCTCAACATCAGCACCAGAAGAAATTTCACATTACTGTTCTTTAAAACAAGCTAAAGAATATAAATGTCCTTATTAAATAGCAGTGTGGTGTAGGTGGTTACACACAGACAATATGAACAATAAAGTAATCAATAAAATGATACTGATGCTCAGTATATGACTAAACAATCATGCCATCATGCGTATTTTCATTCAGGACTGAAGCTAAGATCCTCTGTGAGACTGAAACCCTGAAAGCAACATATATACCAGTCACTTCTTAAATTAAATTTTTTAAACAATAAATTATTTAATAATTATTAGAATATAAAAGGGTGCAAGGAACACCTATGATATATTTAAGCAACAAAACACTAGAGGGAGCATGTGATCACCCAGGGCAACAGGTTTTTACTTTGCATGTTCTAGTTTTCTGATACAGTCTACGGCAGAAATCCCCAACTCCAGTCCGGCAGGGCCAGTGTCTAGCACAGTTTGGTAACTTACCTACAAATACACCTGGTTTAACCTGGGTTTTAACTGCCCAGTTCAGTGAGTGTGTTTAAGGAGGGGAACTACCAAAGTGTAAAAATATGTTGTCTGGATGTTGTGATCCCACATTCACTTTAGTGTTCTAGACGTTGGGATTCTTGGTCTCTAGGTTCAAAGGCCAACTCTGAATGTTACTAGATTAACCTTTTAGCAGCCTGCCGAGCTTGTTGTTATGCAAAATTGTGTTCTTCTGTAGGGTGTGTTTACCACCGTTGTGGACTATTAACTTCATAAACATTGTGACAGCAAACATACATTTAAGTCTCAGATCCTGCATTTTTTCCTCCTATGAGTCATGTTGTGGAGGATCTGGGTAATGCAACAAGAGTTTAATCAAGGTGCTTGTTAAGAAAAAGCACAAAAATATGCATAGTGTGGGGTCGCCCGGACTGGCATCGTCAACCCCTGTATTAGATCCACATAGAGCAGCCAGTTATGATGATGTTCTGCATTTTTCAAGAGTATTTCCAAGAACACTTGTGAAATGCTTTCCATAACCTCCTCAATGACCAAAATTAAATAAGTTCTGGAATGCAGAGTGTGAACTAGATTTCCACTTTCCCTTTATCCCTCATAAAACTGGAAGGTTTTCTTCTTTCCACCAATGGCCCCACTAGACAAAGATCAAGACAAAATATGACAGCATTCATAAGGACTGAAGTTGGTTTCAAGGCAATCAATGGGGCTAGTAATAATTCTTGTTAACACAGTGAGGAAAATGAAGAATTCTGGACATATATACATTTTTAAAAAAAAAGATACCACAAATGAATAACACTCTTATTACTCTTCGTATTCTCATACAAAGCTGTTGTTAGAAATAACAACTTAGCAATTAGCGTGGTGCAGCACTGTAGTTCAATTCTGGCCAATTCCACTAGCGACCTGTTTCATCACCTCTAGACAAAACGGTTACTTGTAACTTGTCAATCAGCAGGGTCTGTGAAAAACAGCAGGGTCAGACAAGCTTTGCTGGAATTACATTTTCACAATGCTCTGCGTATGACCATAAAAGCACAAGCTTTCAACAATAGATTTACCTTTTGTTCAGTTCTGTTTCTGCTATTTTGCACATCAAAATACTTGATATGTACTTCAGCTGCAAAATATTATCTGTAGTAAAAAAATGCTGTTCAAATACAAAAATAGAACTTTTTTATCTTTACATGCACATACAGCCTAATATGGCATGAATATTTTTTAACCTCAATATATACTGTTTGAGCATTTATACGTGTGTGTAGGAATTTCATTTGTCTTGTCCACCTCATGTACAGTAGGGTGCCCCCTTAAAACAAGCTTTTTGTACAAATACATTTATTTATAGAATGTATTTACATTGCACTAACAAGTTTTAAGTCACCATAATGGTATTCGCATTCAGGCACCCAACTAAAGTCATTCAACCTGTATCTGAACAGACTCCTAAAGGGAGGGGATGGAGTTCTAACAACAGATTTTCTTTTATTTTTTTAGGGCTCTGTCCACTTTTAGTTTTACTTGGTCATGGGACTTTTCTCTGCTAACTTAATATACTTATTCAGCTGCTCAGTGGCAGAGATGGGTAGTTTATGTGCAGAAAGTATAAATTATCCCCCAAATTTTGTTCCAACTGCCTGGATGCTTCAGCTGTTAGTTTAAGCAAACTAGAGAAGCCAGGCAAATTAACCACTTCTGCCCAGTGGCAAAAAAAACTTCTCAAACATCGTGAAAACTGTGTTCAAGCTCAAACATGTCACACCAGCTGCAGGCATTTTTAATGGATTAATAGTCACTTGTAAGCATAAGGGTGAGAAAGGCTAAAAGCCAGTTGAAGAAAAGGCTCACAGTGTACTCACGAGTCAGAGTCTGAACTGGATTCTCCATCACTGTGGCCTTCAGCTTTCCAGCGTTTTAGCCTGTCTATAAGCTCTGTGAGGTAGGATGTCTTCTTGGCAGTCTTTACAATGAACTTGTGCTTCAGGAGCTCCTTTGCAGTTGGTCTCTGTTATGAGTAGAGGCTGAGATATAAGTAAAAGCAGCCTCTTTTTTCTAAATAAGACATAATTAGGCTTGTCACAAGTATGAATTTTCACTGACAATTAAATACCATATAAATATTTGCGATTAACAATTTATGTAAATATTTGGTAGTTGGTAGTTTCCTACCAGCTCAAGCTTAAATAAACAAACATTATTCACTGTTGGCCTCTACATGTTATAGGACCAGTGAGAACTTTTTTGTTTTTGTAAGACCAATGACATGTCTCAGTAGATGTGTGTTTGTTATACACTCTACCCTTATATAAGGAAAACAAACAAAATGTGAATTGAGTACATTTTAATTAGTTGGGTTGATCTAAACACACATATAATGAGATGTCATAGCACCCATGACAACTTTTTTGTTAAACCATGACAACTTTTTTCATTACAACTATTAAACTATTTAACCTGGCTAATGAAAATGCACTCAATTCAGATTCTGTTTATTTATGGGTGATATGAAAAAATGCCATGAAAAATTCCTTTCTGACCAGTTGAATGGTCATAAAAAGATACCATAATATGACATAATTTTGAACATTGAACAGTTAATTAAACATCTAATGGTACTGTAATGAGTTTGTAAGTGTGCTTACAAATGTAGGGTCTTTGTTCAGACAGGAGTCCACAAACTCCTTGAAGGATTTGGAGAAGTCACCATTGAGAGTAGGAGGTGTGTTCTTTGGGATATGGAACAAAACGCGCATGGGATGCATATCCGAGTTGGGAGGTTCTCCCTTGGCCAGCTCAATGGCAGTGATTCCCAGAGACCAGATGTCAGCCTGAGAAACAAACACAGAACACAGCAATAAGTTATTATACAAAAAAAACCAAAAAAGATTCTTTCATTTGTCACTAATTCAAAATTTCAATAATTTCACAACTATATATTAACACCTCCCGCCCCAACATTCATGCCCTCTAGATTGCAATTTTCTGCTACATAGTGCAACTGCAAAGCCTTCCAAGGGCACATATAATCACTTTTCTGGAATTAAAAAGGCTTAAAGTAGTAAATACTGTTTCAAATGATGCATTCTCCTCCTCTCTGATTCCATACAGAAAATAAGCTACAAAAACAGCCAGTTTTCAGATTACTTTGTGATGTCACAAAACCAACACATTTAAATAAATCTCCTCTTTCAGCTGGAGCTGTGACTGGTCACTCTGTCAGAAATACCGTGATTGTCTGCATATTGCAGCCTTCTGCAGTGTCAGTATTGCAGAGACTGACATTGCTATAACGATTAGCAGACAATGTATTGTGCAGCCCTAGTCTAGATCCAATTTTTTATCTACTTCTCGGAAAACCGTGGGCTGAAAAGTAAGTGCACAAGCATAAAAAGGTGTGTACAAACTGAAAACATGCCTTAGAATCATATGCAGACTGCTGGATGACCTCTGGGGCCATCCAGAAAGGCGTTCCCACAAATGTCTCCCTTTTGATCTGTGTGTCCGTGAGCTGCCCTGCCACACCAAAGTCCGCCAGCTTCACTTCACCAGACTCAGACAGCAGCACATTGGCAGCTGGATATCACACAAAGATATTAAGAGGAATACTATGTC
This sequence comes from Bryconaethiops microstoma, assembly GCA_037577275.1. NCBI lineage: Eukaryota > Metazoa > Chordata > Actinopteri > Characiformes > Alestidae > Bryconaethiops > Bryconaethiops microstoma. The sequence goes on from JBBJLS010071888.1 coordinate 7,748, forward strand.
AGATTAATTTATACAAAGTGTAAAGACTTCTAAAGTAAGGTGAACACATAAAAATAACCAGTTCAGGGAAAACTGTTTTCACACTTCTAGTTGTTGTAGTAGGTAAAATATTACAGCAATGGCAATGTTTCGAATGAGAATGCAGAAAAACACATTTCCACATTCTTGTATGTATTTACCTACTTTTTCCATGAATTGTATTTGCTTGGTGGAGTGGTTTTCATTTTTAGAGAGAAAGCTTTTCTTCAGGAATTACTTGTATGACTACAAAACGTAGAGATCCCACGACAAATATACAATGCGGTCTGCTAACATTAACTGTCTAAAGTTAGTTGTTCATGTTTAGTAGAACATTATGTTAACGCTCAATATTATACCAGTCTGGAGTTGATATAGTCAGTCATATCTCACTGTCTTTTAGTGAGATGAAGTAATTTAACTTTTTACAGTTTTTCTGTATCTAACATAATGGTGTTTTGTACAGTGCCCCATGTAAAGAGCCAGATTGTATTAGGATATTCCAATGAGGTAAGGCAAGCTTGCAAGCTTAAGATGTAGCCTCTCAAATGCTTAAATTTCATGTCACAAACTGCAGCTATCAGATCAAAAACCAATGACAATCAGGAAATTTGATCATCACAATAGCTTCAAACTTCATTGTTTACTAAATTGTACCACAGACATATGAAAATTGCAAATTACCTAACCCCTGAGTACCTCTCCTATTACGAAACTCACATATATCATCAGGTGTTGACTGTTAACCAGTTACTAGAACTGTGAAAGCTACAGCACAAGGAAGAGTGTTTTTATACAAAGTCCCCCCAACTTTGGAATAATCTTCTGGTTAATGTTTGTGCATAGGCTGAAAATCTACTGGTTTAATCAGGCCTTCTTTAGTGGGATGTTGCCAGTGTCTCAGTCTGAAATATACCTCTGGGCTTCATCCTTTTTATGTAGGATGTTACAGCTAGGTCTGCCAGAATCATCTTTTGCTTTACGTTTAAAATTTGTACCATGTCAATTCATAATAAACTAATTCTGTTTTCTATCTTTTCTGAGCTGGATGACTATCAGTTCTCAAAGCCTGACTGACCATCATCTGGGTTTCCTGCTCATCAGTACACCAGACCAGACTGACCATCATTGGGGTTTCTTGTTCACCTGTCTTACAGACCAGTTTATGCACCACAAATCCTCTGCATGTGCTGCCTAAGCTGCAACTAAAGCTACTGCTACTCTGAAAATCTCCAACAGAAGCTGTTGCTACTAATTTCAGATCCTACTACTGCTGTACTTGTCATTAATAGTCAAGTCTATATACTTCCGCCTTTTGCTGTTAATTATCTCCATAGTGATATCCATTTATTCTCTTTTGCTATCTGGTGTCGACCAGAGGAGAATGGATTCTCCTTCGGAGGCTTTGTTCCCCTCAAAGTTTCTTCCTTCAGCTTTAGGGAATTCTTTGGTCACCGTTGGAGTGCTCATTAGGGACTCAGACCCAGATTCTGTAAAGATACTCTGCAAAAACTGCAGCTGTAAAAAGCCCATTATAAGAATACTTGATTTGACTTGAACAAGGTATAGCCAGCTATATCACCTTAATCGCAGCCTGCCTAAAATGGTCTGGCTGCATAAGAAGGTAAAGTATAAGAAGTGTGGGCTTAGCAACATACACTGGTGTCTCAGTCGGCACAACACAATGACTTACCACACAAGATTTTAGCAAGCTCTGCCAAAGAGAAAACCAGCAAAATCTGCCACTTCAGTGTGCGGCAAAACCAGCATCGCAAAACTGTTCTGTGACACTTTTGTTTTTACAGCTGAGTTTTCTGTCATTGCACACATTGGAGTGTATTTTTGATTATTACTGTGTAGTGAAAGTGTTATTGGACATTTATGGTCTTAGCATCAAGGCATATTCAATGGAAAATGTGACTATACAACCTTTACAACCTTGGAAACCATACAGCCTTGGTGAAGCTTGCTCCTCTATCAAAATGAAAACTGCTCCACAAAACAAATAATGTATTTCTTGTGCATTCCATGTCAGATTTAGTTTCTGATTTAGTCAAAATCTTAGACATAAAGTAAATATCAACGTTGAAGCACCAATCAGTGCTTGTATTCATTAACAAGCTTGACCCCAGTTAACCTCCGCCTGTCCAGATCAAACAAGTATGAAAACAAAACAGGTCAAGAAAAACAAACAAGTCACGCCCATTAGCCGGCACAGAGGCCAACGTTTTTTTCACTGAGATGTAAATATGCTGGACAAACACACACACGCACACACACACCTTTGATGTCCCTGTGGATCTTTTTCTCTGAGTGCAGGTAGTCAAGGCCTTTCAAAATTTCTTTCAGCATTGTGGCTATCTGGTACTCATCAAAGGGCCCAGCCCGCAGCTGAAGACAGTTGGTTAGTGATATAAGAGATACGTACAGCATTATCATTGATCATTTCTAGACACAAAACATAAAAATTTATACTGTGGTCCTTACCAAGTCTAGAGCAGAACCTCCTCCAAGATATTCCATTATGATCCAAAGCTTACTGCCCTTAATAGGGAGAGAGTATATTAAAAGATTTGACATATGAAAATCTCCAACACAAGTATCATTCAGAATGGTGAGAAACATAGGTATTCCAACAATCGCTAAGTAAAACTGCATAAAACAACTAATTCGTTTTGTACATTAACCTGTAGTACTACATCAGGCAAATGTTAATGTTAATGTTAATAAGGGGTAAAGAAAATTTAAATTTCAAGAAGACAAACCCACCCAAACCTTTTATACAGACCTCTCTTTTGCACATACAACCCCAAATCAGAAAAAGTTGGGACAGGGTTGAAAATGTGAATAAAAAAATAAAGCAGTAATTCACAAATGTCCCTTAACTTCTATTCCATTGCAGACAGTATGAACACAAGATAATTCATGTCTTTTTGGTCAACATCATTTGATTTGTAAATAAACATCCATTCTTGCCATTCAGGCTTGCAACACATTCCAAAAAAAG
>JBBJLS010071889.1:0-10771 GCA_037577275.1 Bryconaethiops microstoma
AATGTAGAAAATAATAAAAACAAAGAAAAAACATTGAATGAGAAGGTGTGTCCAAACTTTTGACTGGTAGTGTATATGTATATGAAGGACTGTAGTCTGTGTTACTGTAACGCCTCCAGTCAGCGGCTGCCATTGGACTGTTAAATGTGGAGCTTCTATTTTGACACTGGGTGTGGTTCCCCTGGTCAGCTTGATAGAATAAGGATTTACAGCCGGCCAGGGATCAAGTGGTTACTTATGTTCAGGTGACCGGGATTTACACTTTGTATAAATAGCTTGTTTTGTGTTAACTCCCTTGTTGGTTCACCCTCACGGTATCCCTGGTTTTGTGTTCGTTCAGGTTCTCCTTCTCCTTTGTGATTTTCGGCCATCGTGCCTGGTTATTTTGAGTTTGCAAATAAAGCAAGAAAGTAAGAATGGATGTCTGCATCTGTGCCTCCTGCCTGAACGGACACTCTCCCGACGTGACAGTTACTGCAGTGGCAGGCCTCTCCCCTGGCTCGCTCTTTCTTTCAGCTGTTGTAAATTAACATGAGAACGAGGTAACAGAGGCCGCTTAATTATTTTCTGGAGCTCTAATATAATCCTCACACTGCTGGACACACAGTGAAAGCATCCGGACTAATTAATTTGTGTCCACTGGACCATAGAGCGTCTCCTGAGGGCGGCCAAGAGACCGAGCCGAAGGTGTGTGTAATTCAGCAGCCACCCTCGCAGTCAGCGAGTGAGCTGGATCGGCTAGATAGGATTTTGGCTTTGGTTAATCCCGAAGCATTACTGATATGGTGTCTTTCCTACAGCTTTCTGGAACCAATTTAATAATAATAATTGTTATAATACATAAAACAGCTGTCTGTGTGTGTACGTGCATGCGTCCCTGTTATTTGTTTGTGAACTTTGACAGTGTTAGCCTTTGCTGATGTCAAAATATGCCAATAAATCCTCATCATTTTTAATTAACACATGGAGCTGCAATAAATATAATTAAACATAAATAACGAAGCCTTGATTGTGGCAAATTTTGTACTCAATTTCTATTTATTTATTGAATACAACACAAACAGTGATACATAGATTGTGGCCTGTGTATAAACGATGGTACATGTGGATTAATGAACAGTGATTATCCTCTGTAGAGGATGTATTAACCAATCCACAGAACATGTCAGGGGTCTTAAAACATCAGCGTATGATAGAAATAAAAATGTGTTTTAAGTTAAAAAAGAATAAAAAATAGAAACATTTTAGAATCTCAGACTTTTGAATTTGATTTTATGTATCAGACATTGATGCAGTATGTAGAACTGTAATCACTATGTATCCTTTAGTATAAGCATGATGTGTGTGTGTGTGTGTGTGTGTGTGTGTGTGTGTGTGTGTATGTGTTTGTGTGTGTGTTTGTTTGTGTGTGTGTGTCCGTCCCGCACGTGTACTTGTGATCATTTGTTTGTATCATTCAAGTCAAGTCCTCTCTGGTCAGTAAAATCTCCCCACAGGCACTGATCTAAACATGCTCGTCTCATCGATTCCCTGCCCTGCCGAAAGCCCCCAGGCTCTGTAACGAACCCCCCGTGAGGTTAACAGCATCAAAACTAGCTCTCTGGTCCAGAGCTTTCTTTTTCTCTCTCTCTCTCTCTCACACCCACAGACACACACACACACACACACACACACACAATTACAGTAACTGAGAAAGCACATGTTCCAGTCCTGATATGTTTAAACCACAGAGAAGCAGCACCAGGCCAGTATCTCAGTTATGAAGCAGCACTGGAGTTTCAGTAGTGCTGCTTCTGCAAAGACCTGCATCTTCATGTCACTGAAGTTGAATTCATTTGCATAGCTTTGAATGTAAGTGGTCAGTATAAATGGTCAGTTGTCTGCGATATGTAGATTTAAGAAATAGATTTAAGAAATAAGAAGTTTTTATACAAAGTATCATTCCAACAGATGATGTTAACTAGCCTTAAATATTTCAATACAAGTAGCCATTCACATCATTGTTTAATGAACCTAATGAAGGTTCCTAAACCTAACACAAGCTTTCACCTCAACCCAAAGACTAAATCAAAACCTAAGCTCAGCCCTGTCAATAATCAACCATAGCCCTTGTTAAAGGAGAATATCACCCAACGTTCACCCGATTTCTATATGAATAAATTAAGATGTAGATAAAGTCATTTAAACGGGGGCAACTTGGAGCAACTGAGGGTTAAGTGTCTTTACTCAAGGACACACTGGTTGAAAGTGGTGGGGTTTGAACCTGAAACACACCGTACTACCACCCTACCACCATCATCCAAGGTGGTTTGCTGTGAAATGTTAATGTTAGGGGAAGTTTCCAAGTGTTTGTTCACAATAGCAAATTCCCTGTTGTATTTGTTTTCACTACCTGATTTCTAAGGCATTGTTTTAGGAGAAAAGGCTCCTAATAGATACTTTTTCTATAAATCAGTAAGTTTCACAGTACAACAGAATTGTGTAGAAAATACTAAAAAGTATTGGAGGTATGTGTAGATAATCTGTAGGGAGCCTTTAAAATGAAGCATGACCAGTGTACCATTTTTACTATGTTTTCTCCCCAGCCTCCAAGTAAATCTGAAAGTTTAGGAGGAAAAGACCAGCGATTTGAAAATCGGGCGGGATAAAAGTCCCAGTCCACAGTGGAAAATAAATCATTGGCCTGTGATGATTAGACTTGGACGGGTTTTATTCCAGATCCAGACTTGTTGCTGGTCACATCATGTATTAATTTGAATCGAGTATGTTTTGTTTGACTCTGCCTGAGTGTAAAAGTGTTCAACGGATTCCCACAGCTTGGATATTTTTGTACATTCTCCTCAAGGCAGCATGAATAGAGGAAGAAAAAGAAAGAAGAACCACTGACCGAACCCTGAACCTGCTATAGAATTTCCCTCCCTGGATTGTGATTTTTCTCCCACCCAGACACGCACAGACACACACACAAATGTGGCATAGGCCTGAAGGATCTGTGGTTAGAGCAAAGCTACTCCTCCCTCTGTGTGTGTGTGTGTGTGTGTGTGTGTGTGTGTGTTTGAAACAGAGAGAGAGAGTCATCCTGTTATAGTGGTTAAGGAATACATTGACACACACACTTGAATACAGAGGTTAAACCTGGGCTTTCTGTTGATTTCTTGTAAACCAGGACATTTCATTTAAATACACTGAACCGATCTGAAGCCCAACAATGCACAGTCTCTCTCTGTTTCCTCAAATGTTCTTTATGAAAGCCGTGTAGAGACTTTGTCATTGTGTGCATTCTTTAAATATAATTTCCTGAGGAAATCGTCTCATTCCCCTGGTCTAGGATTTTGAGCTCCTTTGTCTGGTATAGTGATATGCATTGAGAGCTTTGGCCACTGACTTGCAGACTCGTGCACTTATACAGGGGTAGTTGGGGTTCAGTACTTCTGTGTGTGTTTTGGCATTTGCTGAGCAAGCGTGTAAATCTCTGACCACAAAATGATCTGTTTAGAGTTGGATTTGATTATTTTGTTTCATTTTGTCATACAGTTTCTTTTTTAAATTACGCTCAATACACAGAGAGGAAATTTCAGGGCCTTCTGGACCACCAGAGAAGACCTAATGATTTTGGGGAACTAAAGGATATCATTTAGTTTCATTCAATAGAATCCTGTTTATATTTAAACTTTTAAATTTAACTGCAGTATTACTCATAATTCATTGCTAAGTTCTGGTTGGAAACTAAAGTCAAAAAAGCCCAATCAGAATTCCCCCCCCGTGGTATCTAGGCATATATATCTGAACAAGCTCTCCCATTGGTTAGGTTTTCAGTATGTCAGCAGAAGGCCTAATGTGGCAGATTAACCACCAACATAATTAGAAAATGACAGATGAATCAACCAAGGGCTAAAGGAAATGATTATTATTATTCGGGTGCTTTGTTTTTTTTCCTTGTTTTTTGATGATGTTTTTATTATTCATGGTCTAAACTGAAGGCCCAGTTTTAAAATATGAATGGAATATGTTGCCATTGTTGGAGAAAACCACATTTCCAAAATAGCAGTTTTACAGAAGATGGAAGAAATCCTCCCAAAAAGTTAATTCTAGTAGTTTTGAACCATTTTTGTAGCACCATTCATGGTGAAATTTTAGAACAGCGTAGAAGAAAACTGATACGATTCTGATGTCATTATCCCTATTTGTACTAACTTATTGAAAAAGTAATAGGAGTAAAAGTTAAACATTTATCTTAAATAAATTAATCAGTTTTACAGTTTCCTTGTCCGCACTCTTTCCTCTTTTGCCTCCTCCCTTGCCCTTTCTAGTCTTTTTATCTCTAAATCCTTTATTATCTGTCCTTCATAGGTGTTTCAAATCTCTCCTGCATATTTCAGTTTGCCTGTATCAGTTGTTTTTTGCTTTTTTGTTGTATTCATTTATGTATTTCATGTATTATTTTATAAAAATATAGCAAGACTGATGAGGACAGGCGCAAACACAGACTCCAATATCCGTTTTCCTTTTATTGTAAACCGCTATTCAAAACAAAAGGCACGAGGGCCAGAATCAAAAACCAAAAGGAGATCAGAGAACGTAAACGTTACACACAGGATGACGGGTGACCAGCAACTTAGGTCCCGTACCCAGCAACTTAAATATACATCCCATACCCCCTACACCCAATCACCAAACTCATCGGTTTCCCTTGAGCACACAAGATAATGACTTAAACACAAGCCCGGTGTGCTCAAGAAACTGTAAACACAACCAGAATCCCCTGGCGACCTCTAGCGGCCACCCACAGTCACTGACCCCAAACCTGACAAAGACACTAAACTGCATAAACATACCTGATTGTTGAAATGTGCTGGATGATGTGATATTAATACCACATTTATTGTACATTACATTCATTAGATTAGAAATAGAAACCAGCTGTGCTGGTTGAAAGTGCTCAGGAAAGGCTGCTGGGGTACTGTGAGAAGATGCAGAGGATTAAAAGCATGCCTCTGTAAAACGTACGTCTTATGGTGTACTTTTAGCATGTCCTGAGACCACAGCATTTGGTTACACACATCAGACAAAATGACCATCATGCCTCACGTCAGGCGAAAGGACAAAAGGCTTCAGGATACACAGACCTCTTGACCTCAGACAGCAAAGTTCACAGTTTTTTCTTCGTGGATAAAATACAGTTTTGATCAATGATTGAGCGTCACCATCCGTCTCAGAGTTAGGGCCTGCCTCAAAATTACAGAAAGAAAATGTGTAAATGCTTTGTGGTTGTGTTGCTGTCGGTCCAGTTTGTTGCTGTGGTGTGTGGAAAAGGCAAGTTCCACCCATGGCTCATATCGTGTTTAATGATATTAACTAACTTGTGTTGTGACCTGTCTGTGGAGTCTGCAGCTCCAACACCTCCACCAGTTATCGGGGATACTTGTAAGGAATCAGGGGAGGAGCATGGACTTAAAAATATGGAGAGGGGAGGAGAGGGACAGAACCACACACTAAGAGAGAGGCAGGACACTAAAAAGGCCTCAGTAAACCTTGTGATGTGTTTATATGGGGCTCTTTTATGGATGGTGTTGAAATATAGCACTGCGTTCACTCTCACTGATGTGTTTGTGTGTTCCTGAGTTTTCGTTGAGTTTCCCAGTCAGGGTGGCTTGACTCTCTCCAGGCCAACACCACAGTTTCTATGAAGTTTGTAAGTTCATGCAGTTTTAATATCAAGTTGTCCAATCTGCCTAGTGCTAAAGGTTGTGTGCTTGTGTTCCTTCTGTAGAACGTGTATGTGAACATCAGTCGGATCATGACGGTGGGGAACCGGCTGCTGGAGGGCGGACACTATGCGGCGCTGCAGATCCAGCAGGTGTCGGGGCAGCTGGAGCAAGAGTGGAAGGCCTTTGCTGCTGCGCTGGACGAGCGGAGCACCCTGCTGGAAATGTCCGCCAACTTCCATCAGAAAGCAGACCAGGTGACTGACAAACACACACACACACACACAAATTATTTACACCATTGACTTATTTCACATGAGACAGGAAGGATTATGTCAATATCTAGGCACAAAAGGGTTAATGGCCAGAAACTGACCACAGCTTAACGGTTAGAAGATGACTAACAAAAACTAGATGCATTTCTGCATGAAAATGCCAAGTGTGATTGTGTGGTCGGTATAAAACCAGTGTTTGGAGAAAAACACCATGGATTCAAAGAGGCGAGCTTCTCATTCTCTTCGTTCCGTGCCCACTGGAACACCGCGGAGGACATTAATGCACCGTCTCTGACCAAGATATTCATGGTTAAGGACGGCTGAAAGCTCATGTAGCCACATTTACGGGCTGATTACTTTTAGTTAAACCACAACCATCTTTTTTATAACTGATCTAAACTTTAGTGTCTTGAAGTCTGGTTATAAATCTGCTTTGTCCTTTGTTTCGTAACACTGAATTTTCGTAACTCGCCGGATATTATGGACGTTTTGACACTGGAACCATGCCAAATATTACAGAAACTGTAGCAGGAGAAGAGATGCAAAAATTCCAGCTATAAATAGAATAATTATAATAAAAATTAAGATAAATGGGAAATTAACTTAAGAAGTATACAGTGTGAAGTGACAGGTGAGTATAGATTCTTTTAAGAAGATGTAGCTACAAGTTTTCAACCTGACAAAGCAGGAGCTCAACTAATCAGTTGATTGAAGATATGGGATCAATTGATTAAACAAGTAGTAGCAGGTGAGCTCCTGCTGGAATGAAGATCTGCAGTCATGCTGGCTGTTTGTGAATGAGATTGGACCCCCCCAAACCCCCCCTCCCCCGTTCTAAAGGTTTGTTTCCACAGAAGAATGTGAAGCTCATATCTCGTATCTCTTGCTTTTCATGTTCTGAAAGGCTACCAGTATGTAGCCGTCTGCTGAAAAGTATACAGAAACCATCAAGATTTCACTTGAAAAGATGAGAGTGCAGGTGTTCAGACTTCAAGGAGAACATCAGACATAGATCTGTTACTGTATAGGGGGAGGAAATGTAAACACAGCTACAGCAGGGGTGGGAGGTATACCAGTATAAACGTGACTACTGGGTTGTCAGATTCTCACAATAAAGCAATAAAGTGCACACTGGAACTGACTTACCACCACTTAACCAGGGTCACTGTAGCACACAGCCACGAGTGGCTTATTACTTTTATAAAATGCAGAAAATAACCCAATATGATATTATTAAAAAGGCCATGTACTGTAACTTCTTTGTACTTTTACTGTAAAATATTTAAAATCATAGTATTGGAAATGCGATAAAATAAAGACACTTTGTCTTTCGCTGAGAGGCTTGAGGCACTATAATTCTTTTAGTTTGACATATACTATGTGGACAAAAGTATTGGGGTGCCTGACCATTACACCAACAGGGACTTTAATGACATTGCATTCAAATATATAGAGTTTAATATGCAGCCCCCCCCCCCTTTTATAGCTTCCACTTGAAAGGCTTCTTCTTGTGAGGCTTTCCACAAGAGTTTGGAGTGTTTCTGTGGGAATTTGTGCCCATGCATTCTATAGAGCATTTATGAGGTCAGACACTGATGATGGACGAGAAGGCATGTCTTAGGTTAGACTATGTATGTCCAAACATCAACAAACATTAAAAATGCACTTGAAAATGTTTGTTGGTAGTATTTGTTGGTAATGTACAGTGCAATATTTTATATTCAGGATATTGAGAAAATTGTTAATAAGAACACTACAGTCGCCTGTCATGGGACAGAAGGTGATATAGAGATTTTATGAGGACACCCTAAATTAGACTCACCCCACGACTGAAGTCTCTATTAGAAGCCTATTCAAAAGAGAGAGACGGGAAGAGGGACACCGAATGAGACGATTTCTTCCCTCCTCCTTTTATCATTCTCTTTGAACAGTAATTGCTTGTTGTCAGCATCATAATTAGGTTGATGTGCTCTTTGTTCTTCCCATCCTTTGCCTCCCATTAGAGAAGACAAAAATAGGTTGGCATATATTAGCCATGTATCTCTCGGCCAAGTTAAAGCATACAGTGGATCCTCTCTGTTTGTCTTTATCAGATCTTTTATTTGTCATAATAAATAGAGATGGATAGCTCTTCCAGCGGCTGGGTTTTAGCCTCGGGATAAATTCACTTCTTTGTTTCTCTTAACAAAAGTGCTTGGTTTATAAGCGAGTGAGTAGCGCTGAAGTCATGGACCATCAATAACAGCTACTCTCATTTCCCAGTGTGATAACCAGCCCTGGTTGGGGCACTATAGGTCAAATAATGAAAGCAAGCACTGATTTTTTTTTTTTCTTCAAAGTTTCACAGTTTGCCATCAGCCACATGTTAACTATTGGCAGTGTAACTTTCTTTTGGCTAGTTTAGTTACTGCCAGTTTCTACATGCTAGCTCTGTCCTCCCCTATCTCACATGGACAATATTATTCAAAATCAGAACATGCTTTCTTCTTCTTCTGCACCGGCCGCATAATATGACAGTTTATACCGACACTCATACCGTTTTTGCAGCAGAAGGTACTGATAACGACTGACAAGCACTGAAACAATAACAAAGAAATACTGATTTTGGCAAATGAGCCACAGAAGGATTCTTTTTTCGGCCCGGCATCAGGAGCCTGATTGTGATGGGGCCTTGACGGATTGATGGTGACTGGCATGGTTGAAAAACACGGTTATAAATTAAGTAAATGTTCATATAATGGAGAATTAAACACACACTACACAAGGTCCGAATCTCCCTCTGCCCTCTGTATGCTTGCACTGGATGAAATCAGGTACTTCGAACTGAGCTGGAAATTCCCAACGAATATGCGCTTAAAAAGCACCCAGGCTGGGGAGATGTCCACTATGGGTTCACAGAGTTTAGCACTCTGCACCACTGTATGTGTCCTTGGAAGTACATGAGCTGTCCACGAGCTGAACACGAGGAACGTGGCCGACTGAAATAATGATGGAATTAAAGCTCATTGGTGGGTCCTATTGGATGGGTTTGGTCAATGCATTTCTGGGCTATATATCCCAAGCTCAAATCCTGCTGGAGAGAGGATCCTCCGCCGGACCACGAGGCTGCTTCATTCTTCAATAAACAGCAAGCTCCCCTTCTCCCCTTCTTGATTCCGTTCTTAGAAGAAGTTTCAGACTCTCACTTCAGTTCTCCATGACAATTGCTTAAATTAAAACGGGCAAAACATTCAGCCATAAAGGAGCTCAAATAAGGCGTATTTATATTGCTTTGCATGAGTTGAGCATGTAGGTATCTCTGTTTTAGTAGAAAATAGAGATAGGATCATATCTTTTTATTAAAAGTTATGCACGGTAGAGATCTGGATTTTATATAGTGATAAAAGTTTAAGTTAAAAAACTTTTTTAGGCTCGTTCCTTGCCAAACTGTGGCCTTGTCACAGAACACCCACATTTTGATGTTTTAGCCGCTGTAGTGCAAAACCAGCTGAACCACAAATAGGAAAGAAACAGCTTCGCAACATCCCACATTCTGGTGCCAACCTTAGGAAACAGCCCAATTCTTAGTGTTTTACATTAGAAAGTCTTGAGCGTCTTTGTTGATGATACTCCATTAAGTTGATCAGTTTTTAATGATTCCCCCAATTTGTAAATCGTTAAAGTCACCTGAACAATAAACACACCTGATTCGGTTCATTAAGGCTACAAGAGCATCTGAATGTGAGAGTCAGGTGGAGATGATTAGAGTAGCTGGAGAAGAACCAGGAGCAAAACTAATTAAGACTGAGTCAGCGCTACCCTGTTGCTGCAGACATTTCTTCCTCCTGTTCTTCTGCATATTGCTGTGAGTAGCGCTGTATGGTAGTGTGGTAGTGTCTAGGGTCTTGCTGTCCCACCATAGTCACAGGCTTATCCCATTTCTGTGTGTTCCAGTACATGAGCAATGTGGAGCCGTGGTGTAAGGCGTGCGGAGAGGGCGAGCTTCCCTCAGAGCTACAGGACCTAGAGGACACCATCCACCACCACCAGGGCCTGTACGAGCACATCACAGCCGCTTACTCTGAGGTAAAGCTCTTTCTCCTTCTGTTTACCTTCTGCTGCTTTGTGGGTCCATCTTAATTGATAAAACGAGGAAGCTTTTACTTGCGTTGTTTGGATATTTATAGTCATTACTAGGAATTTGTCACCTGTTTGGAACAAAACCTTTAATCTGTATTTTTTCAGGGTGGTTTTTTCACATCATTTAGCTTTTTGCATTGTGAGAAAATTTCACGTTGGCCCAACAGCAACAGCCCAAATGTTTTTGTAAAAAGAAGAGAAATGAACTTGAAAGTGTCTTATTTTGTGTCTGTTGAAGGGTTGTTATTAGCCAGGACACTTTATGTACATTTTGGGTTTGCAGAGTTGTTTACTGAAAGAAAAATCACTCCTTACGCTTTTTTAGATAGAAAAGAAAGAGCTTATTTGATGCCTATTGCAGCCTATAGCGGATAAATGCAGCCAACAGAAACAATGAACAGACTAAATTTTTGAATATTTCCATCAATTTGGCTGTAGCAGCAATAGTACACTTAGAAAGTGAAAGAGATATGTACTACATTAAACATTTTTATTTTAATAAATAGAAGAGAAGTAGATTTTAGGGCCAGCCCTTTTAATAAACCTTTATCGTAAGTACATACTAAGCAAAATAGCAGTAATGACTGTAGATTCCACAGGTCAACAGGTCAAAATGATCAGAGATAAGTTTATGTGGGTTTTGTAGTGTTTTTCATGCTGATTTCAAATCTG
>JBBJLS010071890.1:0-10770 GCA_037577275.1 Bryconaethiops microstoma
TGTGAACATAATTTTTTATAGATTTTCTTTCACTGGAACATGAAACTTCAGAGTCTTCACTTTGAAATGAGTCCAACCGCAAACATAATGAATGAAGTATGACAGAGTTCTAAGCTTTTAAAATTGAGAGGTCCAAAGACCCAAGATGGCTCCTGAAAGTCTAGTAAGTCAACAGGTAGAATCAAGTACCACCTAAGCCTAAGGTTTTTCTAAATGGAAAAACCCTGGACCATTTACAAACTTTCATTTTTAAAGGATCCATCTCAAAGAACTGCCATGTAACTCATTCACTCACATTTAGCATGCTGAAAAATCTCCACAAAAGGCAGTCATATAGTTGAAGCTTCACAAGACAAGTGCTTTGCATTAATTGACACAGTGTGTCCCGAAGATTATACAACACTGAACCAGCAACAACCCCTTTAAACCATGAAGGTCTGGATACTTGCCTACACATTAGTTCCTCGATCACAGAACTTCATAACTTACATATTAGTTTTATTGCAGTTACTCAATAATAAACATGAAGCTTTAAAAGAGCATGGCTGTTGTAGTAGTTCTAGAAGCCCACTTCCGCAGGACGCCTTTAAGAATAATTTTTACATAAACATAAATATATAAATGTAAGCTATAAATGTAAGCATTCTTGCTTTACTAAGCACTAAGAAGCCAGAAGAAGAATACTACAATATTCTCACTAGAATATTCTGCTGGTGTATTCACTAGGCCGAAACATCCAGTTGTCTGTCTGATTCAGCTGCCTACTGTCTCCAGCTGTGTGCTTTCTGTGTACCCGACTGTGTCTCTGTGTGTGTGTGTGTGTGTGTGTGCCTGGCGGCAGAGCAGCAGACGTTATGTGGGTTATATAAAAGTAAGAGTCACAGAGCCAAGGAACAACATCTATCACATGACAGCTTCTCTCTTATCTTTTCTCTCTCTCACTCTCTCTCTCTCTCTCTTTCTGTTTCTCCAGCTTCTCAGTACTTCCCTATTCTTTTTTTGTTCACTCACCCTTTCTGATTTCCAATTGCAAGTTCACCATAACACGTAAGCGCTTCCGTCTGTGTCTGGCTTCGTCTGTGAGGCTCTTCCCTCTTGTTTGTCCTCTTTCCAAAAGCACAGTTGCTTTATGTGCTCGTATGTTGACGAGTCAAGACAAAAGTTCAACCACAAATGTAAGGGGATGGGGGGGGAAGCTAATTTAGTACTTTCCTCTGCTTGAGTGGCTCTGGAGCATGAGGGTTCACATGAGGCTCTTGGCCCTTTGCAATATCTGTTGAGTTGTACATTATTTAGAAGTGTCTGTATATTTTCTGGCATCTAATTTCCCTCAGGTACATTACGCCTATGTTTCCGCCATTGCACTCTGCGAGAGAGCATGAGAAGCTCCCTACATGGACAACTTGTTTCACAGCCCAGTGCAGTTTTATACACAGGCTATATCTACAAATATATACCTTTACTAGACTCTCAGTCTTCTGTCAGCCTATTGCTAATCTTAGTGTCACATGTAAGTGGCGCACTCATAACGGACCAAGTGATGAAATGTATCTGTTTACTATTATAAACAGAATTACAGTTATCTCCATAATCTCCATAGTTAACACCATCTCAAAAGAGAAAGTTGGGTACTGTGTCTGGCTGGCATACTGTGTCTACGCCGCTTTCTGCTGCCTGCGAGTTGGCTGCGCTTTGGAAAACATTGAAGAGCGCATTCCCAGTGTTTCCCTACTGATACACCGCTACCATCTGCCTGGCCCTCTGTGTCTGAATTTCCCTGCCGCTTCTGCTAAAATGAAGACAGCACTCCAGTACTCGGCTGCTGAGCTGCTGGCCCTCCGCTCCTACCCGGCCTCTCCACTGCTGGTTCTTCTCCACCACCCCGACATCGCTCGGCTCCTTAGTCTGAATTATGGCCACCACGGTTCGCGACGGAGCTATAACATTGACAGCAGAAACCCGATACCATCCCTACGGTCTTCCCGCCGTCACCCCTCCAGAAAGTCGGGCAGATGGACAGTAAACCGCACCGTGCTGGCCAGCCTCTCCCAGGTGATTAGCAATAGTTCCAGCCACTTCATCGTCTCCTTGGGGCTGCTCAATGTCCGTTCACTCACCAACAAGTGTCCACTTGTTTATGATCTCACGAACGATCATAAATTTGATTTCCTCTGCCTGTCCGAGATGTGGCAGCGTCCAGCTGACTTCACTGAGCTCAACCAGACCACCCCGCTTAGGTTTGTCTACGTTTGTAAATCCTGGGCTTCCGGACGTGGGGGTGGCTTCGCCATACAATATCCTACCCTCCCTGACTCCATTCACCAGTCATTTGAATCTACTGCACTAAAAATACATGGATCTACTCCCACCTAGCTATTTAGCTGCTATTTACCAGCCACTTAAGCCTAAACCTGAAATTTTGTACGAATTTTCCGATTATATTGCCAACTTATGCTCTCTGTCACCCAGTGTTATTTTACTGGGTGACTTTAATATCCATATAGAGAATCTTGTCAACTCTCTCTGTAAAGACTTTTTTGTAAAGATAGTTTTGGACTCCAACAATACGTAGACTCCCCTATACTCTCTAAAGGACATATCCTGGATCTAGTCTGCTGTGCCGGTGTAACCCCTTTAAACTGTACAATATCCGACACTCCCATCTCAGATCATAAACTTGTTTCTTTCAAGGTTAACTTACCACTACTCAAAATAATCTCTGTCCATACCATCACATTCAGAAACATCAGGAACATTGATCTCCAAAATCTCTTTTATTTTTACTCAGATTTAACTTGGATTTTTATTTTAATCAGATTCTCTTTAGACTTATATTAGACTTATTTTATTTATTATTGTATTTTATCTTAATTTTATTTTACACTACTCTGGTGTCTTGTGTCTCTATGTGTCTGTGTGATGTGGCAGTCACCACATAAACCACATAAACAATTTCCTCCGGGATAAATAAAGTTTTCTGATTCTGATTCTCTTCTGCTATGAATAACTTTCCCAGTACAAAACACATAACCACCCCTGATGACCTGGTGTCTTACTATAACGACAAAACCTGATGACCTGGTGTCTCACTATAATGAAAAAAGACTTAAAAACCTCCTGGATACACTTCCACCACTGAAAACCCAGACCGTCACCTTTTCTCACTCTGCCTCTTGGTTCACACTGGAACTATGTCAGCTCAAAGCCGAGGGCTGCCGTCTTGAGTGTCTCTCAAGGAAAACTGGACTCACGATTCATAAGCACATGTACCATAACCATCTGTTGAAATATAAAAAAGCTATTTTCACTGCAAAAACTGTTTACTATGCTACCCTCATCCAGACTGCTAAGGGAAACACACACACTTTATTCATTACACTCAGCAATATTCTTCAACCCCCAGATTCCCTCGCCCCTCACATGTACTCCACTACTCTCTGCAATGACTTTATGAACTTTTTCACCACAAAAATTGAAAACATCCAGCTGCATCTGTCTCCTCCATGCAACACGCCTGATTGCATATATTGTGCACTACCCTACCAACCACCCTCTTCTTCATTGTCAAACTTCAACATCCACGCACATGTTTAGATCTCTACTCAAAACTCATCTGTTTAGATTAGCTTACACCACGTGACTTGTTCACACCTCATATCACTATCATCCACACATATGTAAATATCCTTTTGTTTGTATATGTATTTAAATGTCTTTTGTATGTAAATTTGTTCATATGTTTTTCCGAAAAGTGACCTTGAGTGTTGTGAAAGGCGCTTATAAATAAAATGTATTATTATTTTATTTTATTTTTTTTATTTATTTTTTTTAGTTTTCAGCGCAAAAAGGTTTAAGTCATTGCATTATACTGCCATGAAATGGACATTAGAGAATGTAAAACTGCAGTGCAGGACTTCCATAACTGCAGTAGATCTCTACTGCAGTTTATGCCCAATTGTTTATACTGACTTAAGTACATGCAGGTGTATTGTTCAGTTAATTACAGTTAATACATTATACTGTAATGGAGTTCTGTCATTATGAGTGTGAGGATTTATAGGACTTCGCAGATTGGAGGTTTTAACACTGAAGCACTGTTTGGAGGTTAGATATGTATAAAATTCAGCACACATGTCTATAAAGTTGTTTCTTTCCTAGGGTCGGCTATTCCAGTGGGCATTGACGTGCAGGTGGAAAGTATTGACAGTATCTCAGAGGTCAACATGGTAAGTACTTACTGTCCTTCAGATCAGTGCTCTTTAGATCAGCCCGTGGGGACCTCCAGCCTGTTTTACTCCAAACCAGGTCTATGAGTGTAATTATTTCAATTAATTACCAAATAATTAAAACCATGTTAAAATAATGATGTTTAAAAACAAATGACAAGTGCAGCCCATGGTCACTTCCAAAGCTCTTTCATTTACTTTTGTAACCACTGTCAGTGATTAACACTAGTCCATCTAATCAGAATTAGGTGGACATGGTGCGGGGAGGATCGTTTGCTATGTGTCCACCCATGCTCAAATGACTGGGCTGCTTTCCTGTTTGTAAATTCTAGGGGTTGTGATTCATGGGGCTTATTATGTTAGAGGGCTCTGAAAGAATCTATTGGAAAACTTTGTAAGCAACACCAATCTGTACTATGCATTCCTAATTGCGTGTTTTAGGCTGTTTGGAACTGAGTGGGTGGTCTGTGAGGATAGCTAGGACTGATTTGAAAATATTTTAGATCATATTTGCACTGTTTGAACAGAATTAACTTCAATCCTGATTAAACATGTCCCATTTTAACGGAAAACCTACCATCTTTAAACCTTGCCCTAAGGACAGGTGGCTTATAATTGGCCTCTACCAGTGAATCACCAAAAAGAGTTCACATATTAATGGATGGAATATGCTTTCTTGAAGGAAAATTAGGTTTTCTAATTAAAATAAATGTATAAACCTGCACAAGCTGTAAAATGAGTTGTAGGGATGTCTTCCCAGAGCGAAAACTATGCATCTTTTTAAAGCTGAAGGTGGATTTTTGTTCTACAAATGGTTACAATCCTACAATGTCCAGTCAAAGTCCAGATCTCATTCAAATTGAGAATATGTGGCACTGTTTGAAAACTGTGATCCACAAGTGTGATATTGTTTCCAAACAGCGGGCAAACCTGGTAGAAACTTACCGCAGCAGACTTAATACTTCCTAATACTATTTGGAAGCAGTTGAGTACTTTAGAAGACCAAGGACCACCATGCCATCAACATCAGTGGTGAGGAGGTCTAGACTGCTCAGAGCTTCAGATTTCTTGGTGTGCAGTAGAGATCTGTCCTTCAAGCCATGGCCATAAAAGGACTTCAGAGGTTTCACTTCCTGAGGAGCCTAAAGAAAGAATTTCCCAAAAGCTGCTGGTCATCTTCTACAGATGTGCTGAGTCCATTATCACATACTGCCTAACAGCATGGTACTTATTCAGCACCTCTGAGAACAGGAAGGCCCTCCAGCACATCATTAAAACAGCCCTACGCTGGAGGAGCTCCACAGAACCCACTGTAGCTGTAAAACCAGAAACATCTACACAGATCCAACCCACTCTGGATATGTTCACCCGTAATTTCTGCTTTCCATGTAATATGCATATTTCTTTTTGCTATTTATAATTGAATTGCATATTGCTGTGTAGTAGGTTTTGACAAGGCCTCTCTAACTAGACCTAACTTATCCAAACAACATCCAAACAATAAAGATCTTCTTTCTTGTATTTGTATGACACTTGCCTGGACTGGTTAGGAGTGCATTTCATGCAAAACGATGTTGATTCTCGATAGATTTGGTTTAGGCAAACTTAAAAAGAACAACTGTGCCCACGAGACAATGATTGATAAAAGATTCTTAAATGATATTTTGGCCGTTCTTGTTCTGAGGGTGAGCTATAATGAATGTATCAGTCAAATGTTTTAAGCACAAACCTAATTTCACAGTTGTACATTGTTTCATGTTGCATGTGTGTTTGTGTAGGACTTCACAATGACCCTGTATCTGCGGCATTACTGGCAGGATGACAGACTGGCCTTCCCATCCAGTAGCAACAAGAGCCGCACATTTGACTCACGGCTGGTGAAGAAAATCTGGGTGCCTGACGTTTTCTTTGTTCATTCTAAGCGCTCTTTCATTCACGACACCACCATGGAGAACATCATGCTGAGAGTGTATCCAGATGGCAACATTCTCTACAGTGTCAGGTACAAACACAGTCTGACAATAGCTAAAAACCATGAAGCCTCGTCGCAGATTTTAGTCCTGAAATGCTGATTTGCTGTTGGACATTTTACTTTAGCGTCACATGCAGAGATGTATCTTTGATAAGAAGATCTGGGTCACTTGCATTTTCTTATGTAATAAACGACCAATCAAAATTGGAAGGTAATCAAGATATTCAGAATTGAATTTTTGATAAGCTGTTCTTAAGAAAAAAAACTGTTATGTTTCCAAAATATTCCAGATGAATGTTGATATAACTTTGAATTTTGAAGTCAAATTCACAGCAAATATGATTTTTGAAAGAAATATCCAAAATATGCTTTAACACTCAAGAGTAGACAAAAGAGGATGGAAAATGCATTTCAAGCAATTATGACTTTATGATTTTCCTTTTAAGCACTGCAGCTGAAAGGGTTACGCACTGTGTAGACACCACTGGGGGGGAAAAACTGGCCATAAACAGACTATGATACACCAAGATAAATAAAAACTACAATAAATGACCATTGTGTTGGGGAAAGGTGCTCCCCATCATTCCCAGCCTTTCAGTTAGGACCCTCCATATATTTTCTTTACTTCTGATTTTTTAGAGTCTGTGTGTTGTGCTGTAAATGTTTTTGTGCTCTGCAAGATAAGATTAGCTGTTCTGCTGACATTATTTTTGGACTGCAACTGTGAGAACAGAGCTCTAATTGGTCATCCTGATTTGAAGCTTATCCATACAAACAGAAAATCAAGTCTGCACCAAATACATTTTATGCTTCATCACATTCAATCAATCAAATTCAACTGGACAGGATGTAAAAGGCGGCATTAATATTTGTGTGTTTATTTTTGTCTGTTAACATTAGATCAGGTGTGAATAGGCCTTTAGACTGAAAGAATAAACATTAAACTTTATTTTATGTCTGGAAAATATCATGAATACTACAGTTGCACGCGTACACTTGTCGTGATATAGCTTGTCCCTTTCATGCATCGATTGTGAGGAAAGCATCACAAGGAGTGTAGCCTTTCTGTAACTTTTTCTTGGCCTAGTGGCTTTGATCAGAAGGTTGTGGGTTTGAATCTTAGAACTGCTAGGACACCACTGGAGTAACCTTGAGCAATATATAATTCCCACACACTGCTCCCCGGGCGCCCCTCTTTGATGGCAGCTCCCTGCTTCACTTGATGAGTGGGTTAAATGGGGTAGATGCAGAGAAAGAATTTCACAATGTTCACACTGTGTGCTGTGCTGTGGTGTGTTCATGTGTGACTATAAGGGGCCACTTCACTTTAAACTTGTTCATATCCAGCAATAACATTTCATATATACGGAGCTAAAGGCTTGAAATGAGGCTAAAATGAAGCTGAAACGGAGCTAAAGGCTAGAAATGAGGCTAAAATGAAGCTGAAACGGAGATAAAAGCTACAAGACAGGCTAATATAAGGCTAAAATGAGGGTAAAACGGGGCTAAACGGAGAATAAAACGTAAGTAAAGGCTAAAACGGAGCTAAAGGCTACAAAAGAAGATAAAACGGAGCTAAAGTCTAAACATGAGGCTAAAACGGAGCTAAAAGCTACAAAAGAGGCTAAAACGGAGCTAAATGTTTAAAAAGGACGCTTAAATGAGGCTAAAACGGAGCTAAAGGCTAATAGAAGAGGAAAAACATTTGAATAAAGTCGTTCCTGCTGTGTTGTTACTCAAAGCTTCCAGTAGATGGCGGCATAGCTTTACAAAGGAAAATAGTTTGGTTGTACTGTTCAGGTAACTTGCAGAATATATTTAAAAAATCTATAGTTACAAATCAATAGAAAGACCGTGATAAAATCGAAATAGTGATTTCACTATAAAAAAATATAATACCTTGGCCATATCGCCCACCCCTAGTCTCATTGAATATAATATGGCCAGTTCTAGGAGGCTGGTTGTCCTGGGGAACACTACCGGTCAACCTCTTTAGTTGTCAGTTGTAGAACAGTCTGCATTAAAAACAAAGCAGAGTTTTCAAAAGCTCTCTTTTGTGCCAATGCACTGATGGGGATAATTAAACAGTCTTATTTACTTAGAATAGTTATCTACTGAAATTCATGTGCGGGGCTCAGGGAGTGTAGCGAGGCGCAGACGCAGGGTTCATTTGTTGGATTTTATTAACAAAACACAAACTCAAAACATAAGAAACAAAGAGGCATGAGGGCCCAAAACACAAGGCATACTTAAAACAGGAGACACATGAAAGACTGGTAGGGTGAGGGTATGTCTGAGGGTTGACCGACACCAGGGGTTTAACAGAGGCACTTTAAATACATAACCGATTAGGACACGAACCAATAACTAAACACAATCACTTTAACATAAACCCAAAACAGCTGACTGAAGACACCATAACAAGACACAGTAAACCCTGACATTCTTCAAAATTGAAGTCCCACATATAACTGAAACGCTGGCGGCCTCCAGCGGCCGCTGACCCAGAATGTCGCAGAAACAAATAAAAACCTATAATCCAACTGATTTGTTCTGCATCATCAGTTTGTGCAGTTATTATACCGTTTTTATTTTAAAATTAAGTACAATATTATCTGTGTATTCGGTTCAGTTAGTCTGCGTAAGTTGATAAGTTGATTTCTTTGATTTAACAGTCTAATATCTGGTTTGGTTTGTATTGAGAAGATTTGCCATGCAGTCTGACGATGGAAACTGGAAACTCAAAGGAAACATTCTGGGGGTATAAAGGAAAACAGTTTCTGTTGAAAGTTCATGTACATATTGTTTGTGTTATGTAGATTAGCTCAGTAATAAAGGTTGAAATGAGAAACTTTATAGTTTACATACTTTTCCCTGAGATAATTCTGGGAGATGGTAGCAATTCACAGTGCCTTGTGGCACCCTAAACCGAGCCTATTGATGTTTCAGACTTGAACATTTTAGATACGGACATTAATGGACTAACATACAACGACATTTGATGAAAGGAGTAAAGTTTCCTTTCATCAACAGTGTTATTCCAGTGGTCTCAGCAGCAGGGAACAGAGCTGTGCACACACAGGCCTGTGTATTTTATGAGGTGTGTCTATCAGAGAAAACCCTTGAGTGAAACCTGTGTTTGCACTTTAGTTAGGGTGTGTCAGTCACCCCTTAACATGAAAACATTTTCACTTTTGCCTTGCAAAAGTATTTGATCCCTTAAAAGGCAACATTTTGTATATATTACAAAAGATGCTTTGATATTTTTAAAAAGAATGACCATCAAAAGTATTTCATTGAAATGGGTAATGGTTTAGGAAAATGCTGAAATTTTGAAAGTGCTAAGTAAGTATTCAGCCTCTGTGCTATATAGTGCTGAAGGTAAGATTCGAACCCATGACCTCTTGGTCCAGAGGCAAGTACCCTATATAGTCATAGACTGCATTCCAGCTCTATAGTCATAGACTGCATTCCAGCTGTCACTCTAATAGGGCACAGTCGCCTCACCACTTGCTTCTACCAGGTCTACCTAAGACAATGTAAGATAGCCCTTTATTAGTCCCCCTTTATTAGTTGTGAATTTGCATTGTCATGGCAGCAAGTTGAGAGAACAAAGGAAGAAAGTAAAAGCAGCATAACCGATAGAAAAAAGCTGTATATAAACAGTACAATATACAAATAATACTTTTATTTCTGTGCTTCTTTGGGCTCGTGGGTGCTCGCAGCACACGGTGCTCTACATCTTGACTGGCTTTCACTGGGATCATGCGTCCCATTACTTTTGTTCATATTACATGTAATGGGACACCTGACCATTACACCAACAGACACTTTAATGACACTGCATTCAGATTCATTGACCTTCATATGGAGTTGGTCCCCCTTTGCAGCTGCTATAATGGTTCCACACTCCATGGGTGGGTGCAGCAGCCTGTCACTGAAGGAGCTGCTCAATTCTGTCAGAGTCTCCTGCATGGGGTGGGAGATGTTATCCAAGTGGGATGACAGCTTTGTCACCATTCTCTTGTCACTCACAGCCTCCACTGGCCCTCCAGATCAGCCAGTTCAGTTTTTTCCTGTCCCCTGTAAAGATGCTGCTGTCCCAGCAGACCACACCGTAAAACATGGCTGATGGCACTACCGAGTCATAAAAGGTATTTCAGAGTGGCCCCTGCACTCCAAAAGATCTGAGCCTCCACAGCAGGTACAGCCTGCTCTGCTGTTTTGTGTTCAGTTTAATATTCAGCTGAACACCAAGGTACTTGTCGCTTTCCACAGCCTCAACGTCCATATCCTGTATGCCAGGGCTATTCAACTTCAGTAGCAAGTGGCCGAATATGAAAATCACTGGGGGTTCAGGGGCCACACAGAATATTTGTCAACTAATGGCTAAAAAATTGCTTTTGATGATAATATATATTATATTAGTATGAACGAATGACACATATCTATTTTATTGAACTTTAATACTTTCACATAAGGAGCTTTTTAACCAAGGTCCATATTTATATTTTGCTACGTTCAACACGTTTAGGGCCCATCAGCCCCCCCCCCCCCCCCTCTCCCAGGTGG
>JBBJLS010071891.1:0-10769 GCA_037577275.1 Bryconaethiops microstoma
TTTTCTGTTTGTTTCTAAAACCTAAAATAAAAGAAATTTCTTCATTTTTGTTCTTTATGTTCATTTGCGTGTGACGCTGGTTTAAACCCAGGTGTAGTTTTTATTATTACATCTTTTTAAATTACAGTAACTTTGGTTCTACGTGACACAGGAACACCAAACAAAATTAATCCCAATAATAAAAACGCATGAAAAGATCAGGTGTAAAATTTAGGTGGGAGGGACTGAAATATTTTTAACCCCGCCCCCTAAAAAAGGGCCTCAGTATTAGATGATCTGAAGTGAGTTCGTCCTCTGACTGTATTCTCACAGACTTTAACCCGCTGTAGTGCGTTTTGTTTTTCACAGCTCATCTTCAGAGTCTGTTTTAGACAAGAGGGAGGAGTGTGTAGAGGAAGTGTGTTCGCTGTGTGTGTGTGTGCCTGTGTGTATGTTCGCTCTGTGTGTGTGTGTGTGTGTGTGTGTGTGTGTGTGTGTGCGGCAGCACAGAATGAGTGTGTGGTCAGGCAGCTGTGGTTTAAACACCAGCTGTGAAATAATGGCACTTCTGAGCCTGTTCTGCTTGTCATGTGTCACACACACACACACACACACACACACACACACACACACAGCTGTGTCCACACACTCATACAGAGATGCTCTCATGACTCTCAGGTTGTTGTGTAGGGAGATAAATGCTGCACAGGGTGTGACGGTCGCGTGGCTGTGGGAAGCTATGACGAGTCTGAGGAGGAGTTTTGGTTTCAGAGGTGATGGAAGATGATTTAACGTTCAAGAGTCTGCAGGAATACCAGAGTTTGATAGTTGGACGGATGTTTGGTAGTCAACAGCTGAATGGATGTTTGATAGTCTGGATGATTGGTAGTGAACATCTGTAGAAATGTCTGCAGTCAACATGCTGGTAAGTGTTTGGTAGTTAACATCTGAATAGATGTTGGTATTTAACATCTGAACGGGCGTTTGGTAGTCAACGGATGAATATTCGCTTGGTAGTAAACGCCTGGATGGATGTTTGATAGTTTACATCTGGATGGATGTTGGCAGTCATTATCTAGATGGGTGTTGGTAGTTAATTTCTGAATAGACATTTGGTAGTCAACATCTGAATGGATGTTTGGTTGTTGACATCTGGATAAGTGTTTGGTAGTTAAAGTGTGAATGGGTGGTCTGTAATTAATATCTGGATGGATGTTTGATAGTTGACATTTGGATGGTCATATGGTAGTTAACACTTGGATAGGTGTTTTTATTTAATATCTAAATGGATGTTTAGTAGTCAACATCTGAACAGATGTTGATAGTTGACATCTGAATGGATGCTTGGTAGTCGACAGCTGGATGGGTGTTGGCAGTTAACATTTGGATAGGTGTTTGGTAGCTATCATTAATGAGTGGTAGTCAACATCCAGATAGGTGTTTCATACTTGACATGTGGAAGGATGTTTCGTTTTTAACATCTGAATGGATGTTTTGTAGTCAACATCTGGATGAGTGTCTGGTATTGGTAGTTGACATCTTGATAGACATTTGGTGGTTGACATTTGAATTGGTATACTGTGGTCAACATCTGGATGTATGTTTGGTTAGTTAAATCTAGATAAGTGTTTGGTAGTTAACATATGGATCGATGTTGGTATTTAACATCTAAATGGATTTTTGGTAGTATCTAGATTGATGTTTGGTAGTTAACATTTGCATGGATGTTGGTAGTAAACATCTGGGTGGATATTTGGTAGTCAACCGCTAAATGGATAGTAAACATCTGGGTGGATGTCGGTAGTCAAAATATGGTTGACTGTTCGGTAGTTAACATCTGGATGCATGTTTGGTTGTGTCTAGATGGATGCTTGGTAGTTAACATATAGATAAATGTTTGTTAGTAAACATCTGGATGGGTGCTGGTAGTCAACATATGGATGAATATTTGGTAGTTAACATCTGGATGGTGTTTGTTTGTGCCCAGATGGATGTTTGGTAGTTAACATATGGATGAATGTTTGGTAGTTAACATTTGAATGGATGTTTGGTTGTCAACACTCAGGAGAGTGTTTGGTAGTCAACATTCAAGATTCAAGATTCAAAGCGTTTATTGTCATATGTACGGAAAAAAAGTGGCATTTTCTCTGTGCAATGAAATTCTTTCTTTGCTGTCCACACACAAATGCCACGTTAGGTAAAGAGTTAATAACTAAAAAATAAAAATAAATAAGAATATAAGGAAATAAAAAATAATAATAAATAATAATAATAATAAAGAAATATATATATATAAAAAAATAGAACAAGATAAGAAATACAAATAAGTAAGTATTTGGATGGACGTTTGATAGTTAATGTATGTATGGATGTTGGCAATCAACATCTGGACAGGTGTTTGCAGTTACCATCTGGATAGATGTTTGGTAGTTGACATCTGAATTGGTATTTTGCAGTCAACATCTGGATACATGTTTGGTAAGCGACAACTGAATAGATGTTTTGTAGTTAACATCTAGATGGATGTTGGCAGTCCGAATCTAGATGGGTGTTTGGTAGTTACCATCAGGATATATGTGTGTTAGTTAACATCTGGGTGGGTGTTTTGTGGCTACAGGAGTTCAGGTACCATTAAGGTGACAAATGAGGTTCAGACTCCATTTCCATCACAAGGAGAAGAGTTTGCCTCTATGTGAGTAGGTGTGGGTCCAGTCCAGAGTGACTTACATTCTATTACACCACAGTCAGTCCTGAACTCGCTGAACTCTGACTGGCTGAGAGACATGCTGTGAGTTCCAGTCTCTCCAGATAATTCCTGAATTTCCTGTTGAGAAGAACTTTAACCAACTTTCACCAAATCATCCAAACAGCAAGTGAGACCACGAGAAAACCAAAGATTTCTCTCCATTTTTCACTCGGTATTTACACATAAATTTTCATTTGTTTTCCTCAGTTTTTCTGAGTATCATAACTTTGTGTTTTAGTTTTCTCCTGCACTCCTAAGATACTTCAGCAGTCAACATTGGATGGATGTTTGGTAGTTAACATCTGAATAGATGTTTGTCAGTTAACTTCTAAATGGATGTTTGGTTGTCAGCGTCTCAGTGGGTGTTTGGTGGATAATGACACAAATTTCCCGTAAATAAATACAGTAAGACTGTTGGAGGGGTGGCACAGGTAGGTGTGTGTGTGTGTGTGTGTGTGTGTGTGTGTGTGTTCCCTGTGTTGGACTGGTGTTCACCCTGGTTAGTATAACCATTTCAGATAATGGATAGAAATATATGATATGGGCCCTATAAATGAATAATTTCATAATTTTCTTTTCACAATAATCTAATGAAACAGTTCTCATGTACTTTGCCAGGCAATAATTGTCAAAGGTAATTCAATGAACAGTATATTGGTTGTTAACATGACCCAGAATTGAACTGATGTTTACAGCAGCTCCCGATTTTATCACTGGAACTTTCCGTTTTATAAATAAGGAGCTTTTCCAAGAATAAGTGAGAGCTGCTGTCCGTTCGCTGTCTCTGAGAACAGACCTCAGGTCAGCTAGTTTAAGCAGTTAAGTGCAGGTAGAGCCTGATCCGGGGTCAGCGCTCGTCCTGCAGCTGCGCTAGAGCGAGAGCTTGTAAACGCTCAAGAGGCCTTTTTGTTTAGCCGTTCGCGGCTGTAACGTATGGTGTCAGCAGCTGACCATAAAAGGCTATTGGCGCAATACAGGCATCATGGTGGCGCTGTGGTTTACATAGTATGGGTCTGATGTGGATACAAACAAACTCCCCGGTGGGACATTGTCATCCGTCTGGAGCCCGGCGGTGATTTACGTTTTAAAAAGATCCACCCGGGGCTAATGTTCATGCACTCCTCAGAGCTCAGCGGCTTTGGAAGCAGAGCCGGAGGACCGCGGTGGGCGGGGCCTCAGGGAGTCTGCTTTGTGTCATTCTACACATCATCATCATCATTATCATCATCATCATCATCGAGTTCACACACAGAGTAACTTCCCCAAAGCAGCAGTAAAGCCCTCCTTATTCACTTCTGTTACATAACGCCACTCTGCTAACACTGACTCTATCCCTTACAGGCCTCCAGAGGTCAGAAGGTCACGCTGTCTGAGAGGCCCATGAGTCACAAATACTAGAAATCAGTCTAAAGTTTTAGGTGAGACTAATGCTTTGATTACAGGCTTTAATAAACTAGGGGTGGGACGATACCACTTTTTAATGTCCGATAACGATACTGATACCTCAACCTCGAGAATCAATACCAATATCAATCCAACACCAAATTATTCCCTCTCTTCAACAACTAATCTGTTAATAACACGTCTGTCTGAATCCGAAATGACTCCCTACTTCCCCTAAGGGGCGCTGTGTAAGTCATAAAACTCCTGTTTCTGCTCCCATATAGTTCCAGTGTGTCCATTCTGGAGTTCCGCACACATGTCTGAGTCTCCACCCGCTCTGTGTTGTACGTGTTCTACACTGTTTGTGCAGGAGTCTGTGTTTTAGTGCACTATTTAGGGAGCAGGGAGCTGTTCGGGACGCCTGTCCTCATCCGTGTTTCTCTTTACGGGATGTCAAAGTTTAGTTCGGCATTAACGTGATTGTTCAAGTTTTTCTGATGTCCGTATCTGACCGATACCGATACTGAGTATCAGATCAGCACGTCCCTAAACATCTTAACGGGACATTAAGGAACAGTCTGGGAAAGTATCCAGTGCACACAATCTTCCACCAAGTGGCATCAGACAGGTTATGTTTGGCATCTGAGGATGTGGATAATGAGGCTATTTTAGCGAGCTCTGATAATTAGAATTGTTGAACATCAAGACATTTTCCTCAAACCACGCCCAGTTCATTAATCACAGATAGACCTGATTGTGTGGTGTCTGACATTGAATGACACTGTTATGTTTCACTGGTGGACTGGGGTTGCTTTGGTTTTATTGTTAGGGTTAGTGGACACTCACACACACTCACACACACTCACACACTCACATACACACACACTCACACAGTCACACACACACACACACACACACACACACACAAACACACACACACAAACACACACAGACAGAGGAGAGATATTCACAAGTCGGCCCACATAAACAAAGCTCTTCATATAAAATGTTGACACAGTTACACCTCAGGCAGGGTGTACACACATACACACACACACACACACACACACACACACGGCGGTTTGCACACATTTCAGGCTCCGATTCTGAGAACACAAACCTGTGCTCCCGGTTACCAACACCTTGACTGTTGAATCAGCATCACTCTGTTCTATACAGAACTGTGCTAAAGTCTTGAGCCCCTTATTTCTTCACATTTTGCTTCCGGAGATCCAGACTTTCTTGTATGTTAATGTGTTCTTAAGGAACAGTTCTCCAGGCTTCCTGAAGGACTTTCAAAGACTCTCATTTCCGGTCCAGTCCTTGAATCTTTCAATTCAAGATACAAAATTCAAGAGAGTTTATTGTCAGGCCAGCATACCCACAAGTGCACAGAGGGCTGGAGTAGCGTTCTCTGAACCAAAATAGTGTACAGAGGCCAGGTCACCGAAAAAGAAAGACAAAGTGCAGAGACAAAAACTGCTGCAGCATTATGTTGCAGCATCGAACTACAAAAACAGGCCGGTAGTGCAAATAAGAGTGTATTTCTGAGGTTAGGAGCAGTTTTAGAACAGCAGTTTTTAAGACAGTTTTTATTAAGAGGTGTAGGTGCAGTGAGTTTAGGGAAGCTATAAGTGTCACATGCATTTTGTAGCAGTTTCAGTACGATGTCAGACCCTGTTCAGACTCCTGATGTTCGGTGCAGGCTCTGGGTTCAGGAGTCTAACGGCT
The DNA here is from genome assembly GCA_037577275.1 of Bryconaethiops microstoma. Lineage (NCBI taxonomy): Eukaryota > Metazoa > Chordata > Actinopteri > Characiformes > Alestidae > Bryconaethiops > Bryconaethiops microstoma. The sequence goes on from JBBJLS010071891.1 coordinate 5,840, forward strand.
TGTGAGAAAAAGTTGTTGTGATGTCTGTTCGTGGTGGTTCTGATGCTTCTGAACCTTTTTCCTGACGTCAGGGGGTAAAACAGTCCGTGTGAGGAGTGGGTGGGGTCTGTGATGAGGGTGGATACGCGGTGGATGAAGCGTTTCTTGTACAGTTCAGTGAGTGGTGGGAGGGACACAGTGATGATCTTCTCAGCTCCTCACCAGCGGCTGAAGGGACTTTCGGTCGTCGCTGTTGGAGTTTCCGAACTAGGAAGTGATGCAGCTGCGGAGGATGCTCTCGATGGTCCCCCGGTAGAAGGTGGCGAGGATGGGATGGGAAGCTGGGCCTCACAGAGTCTCTGGAGAAGGTGACGGCGCTGCTGGGCTTTCTTGGTGATGGCGGTGGTGTTGGGTGTCCAGCTCAATTTGTCCGTCATCTACACACTCAAGATCTTCACACTGCTGACTTTATCAACAGCCAAGTTCTTGTTAAGACACAGTGACCTACGTATGAATCATTCAAGCAGAACAAAGAGCATCTAACTGAAGTCCTGAACCAGTAAAGAAACAGGAGCAGATGATTCCAGATGATCAGGCGGTGATCAGTATACTGGTGGTGCTGAATGCTGAGTGGTTGGAACTCATTTATCTAGAACTCCTTGTTTCTTTAGACACTTTGCAGCCTGTCAGTAAAACATTTGTTCCCACTGACTAAAACCTGCTTGTAGACCTACTCTGTAGTCAGTGATGTATCTGAAACTGATTGAAACCTGCTTACACTATGGTTCTACAACAGTGAGGTTTCTAGAACTGACCGAATCCTCCTCGCACTGTGGCTCTGCAGTCAGTGAAGTTTCTAGAACTGCCATAAAGCCCAGAGTAACATTTTTCTTGTACAAAATTAGTTTCACCATTGTTGGTGTGCTGATAGTTCCAACAATTCTTCATTCCAGATCCTGATCCTGACCAATGGACTGTATGGATGGGAGGAGTGATGAAATGGGAACGTTAATATCTTGAAACGCATCGCAATTGCAATGTGCAGCAGTAAAATCACAACATTGATATTTTGTCTGTATCGTGCAGCTCTAAAACTTATCAATGAAAAAAGAGTATAATGACAATACATGCATATTAAATTCAACAACAGATGATGATTCTTATAAACAAAGATAAGGTCAAGCTTACTGACCTATTTTTTGTATCTAGTAGGTCCTGAAAGTCCATGTTCATGGGTAACAGTAAGTCATACAATGTCAGAAACCATATAAGTGATTTTACGAAAGATTACTGAACACCTCCAGACGGTTTGAGGCGAGTGTGAGATACTTATAGCTCAATACTGTCCAGTAGGTACATCTTCCCATTACTAATCTACATTTGCTTATTAGTTCCAAAACAAAACTTAATAAACAAACCTCAAACTTGGTTCGGTCCACTTTACATGTGATAAACATCAGTTGCTGTGTCATGTGAAGCTTTTATTGTGTGTCCAGTGGTCAAAACCACCACACACACACACACACACACACACACACACACACACACTCCCACACACACACGAGGTCACGGCTGTGATGGGCTACAGATCTGCTGGAGCAGCCAGCGCTCATTTCCTATAACAAACACCAGATAATGAGGACTCTTAAGTAAACTGCTGCTTCCATGTTTAACACACCGAGTGGGAGATGTTTACGCTGCAGGACTGCACTTCCATTTTTAACTAATTAATGCGCTACTTTGCTGAAATATTTTGATACCGGGTGCGGGCACAGATAAGCTGGCTCTATTGACGTATTGGGAGTTAATAGGGGCAGAAATAACGACGCCTGTGGTTCTGCAGGCTCCGAGTGCAAGCCATGCACGCAGCCGATCGCACCGACCTCCAGCACCGGCTCCTCTTCCTCCCTCTCTCCGGCCTCCATCACTGAGGGCTTCTTCTTCGGCGGCGCGCCTGAGGACAAGGTGAGCACCTGCTGAGTTCGCCCTCTTTCACAACCAGGTTTCAGCATTTGTGCCCCTGATTTCATGGTGATTTCACTTCTAGTCTGAATAGTGCTGGTCTGACTGATCAAAATTGATCTACTTTCACAGTAGAACTGAAATAGATGGAGAAATGTGCGTTAATGGGCTGCACCTGCTTACATGGATGTGTTCATGCTGTATGTGTTCAAGTACCGTACATATTCTACTTTTATGCAACACCCATTTCCATGGTTACTACCACATCTATTTCTATGGTTACACAACATTCATTTCCATGGATACGCTTAAGCCATTTTCATGACTACACCACATCTGTTTCTATAGTTATTTTACATTTTTTTCTCATGGTTATCCAACACTTATTTCCATGGTTATGGCTAATCTGTTTCTATGGTTATGCCACTTTCATTTCCATAGATAGGTTTGCACCATTTTCATGATTACATCACATTTTCTACCTTTATGCCAAACCCATTTTCATGGTAACACTACACCAATTTCCATGGTAACACTACACCAATTTCCATGGTTATAGCACATCTGTTTCTGTGGTTAATTTACAGCTATTTCAAAGGTTATTGCAGATCTATCGACCCGTTTCCATGGTTACGCCACATCTGTTCCATGATAACACTGCATACATTTGCATAGTAACTGTACATCTGTTTCCATAGTTATGCTTGTAGAAACCTCACATTGTCCCTGGCTGAATGCTGTTTTAGTGATGATAACATGGTAAAAAAAAACACATAAATGAGGCTAAAGTTAGCTCTATATCCAACCCACCCCTAAGCCACTTCTGCTGTGTTATTCTTGACATATTACATGATTACATACCATTCAGTTACTGATCTCACTTCTTCACTTCTTCACTGTGAGCTATTTCAGTATGTAGTACGAATTATTCACCATCTTGTATGAATTATTCTGTTCTAACCCAGTAACGCTGCGGCTGTGCTTCCTCAGATCTTGTTTGTTGCTCTTTTTCAGACTTGCTGTTTGGTAGAGAGTGATTTTGAGTGCTCTGAGAGCAGCGTGGATGACCTGTTGGATTTGAACTCTTCCCTGAGGGACTCGGAATATTTCAGAGATCTGCAGGCGGGCCCCAGCCTCTCTGAGACCACTCTGCCCATTTTATTCCCCACTGGGGGAAACTCCCAGTCCCCCCCTGCCCTGTTCCTGTGCCCCCCGCCACCCTGCGGGCCGTTCCACACTCTCTCACCGTCGCGCGGCGCCATGAACCTGCTGTGTAAGAGGCACGAGTTAGCCGAGCCCGTGGCCTCCACCAGCGCCACTGTGAGCACGAGCGATGCTGCAGCGGTGCAGGAGATGGATTCAGATCCAGAAAGCTTTCCCATACTGGTCAGGTCCATGTCCACCTCACGCAGACACAGCTGGGACGTCCCGCCATCTCCGATCGACCAGGGGAGGAGGTAAGTTTCATTTCTAACCATTCAATAGGAAACATTTAACATGTCCTGGAACAAGCAGGAATTAAATGCATACTGGTTGCACTGTTGCTATGGTAACTGTGGTTATGACTAGGTGGTTGCAGTGGTGTTCCCAGGTGGGTACTGGTGGTTGCTATGGTGGTTACTAATGGTGCAGCAGTTACATTCGGATGCTTTGAACTTTCACTTTTTTAACTTTCTGTGAGGGAACTTTCAGAAGCAGCGAGCCCACTCTGGACCTCTCTGTTCACACGTTAAACATTTCCATATGGGGGATTTCGGAATTGAAGTGGAGTTCCCCTATAAAGGGGAGTGTGGCGGGGGGGGGTTGGGGGGGGGGGTCACATGTTCAGCGCAAAACTCACTGGCTATCTTAACCTGTCACCCGACCACACTTTACTGTCCTTCAGACACATTTTTCATGCAGAGTAGTTAAAATGCAGCCTCAAATTGGCTAACGGAGCTTGGCCAACATGCTGATTATTTTTAGTAAACCACAACAAACAGAGACACGTCTTTCTTTTCATAACAGACCCGTACACGCTGAAAAGGATGAGAGAGAGAGAGAGAGCTTAGCGTGAGCAGCTTGCTGGAGAACTAACAGTAGGACTTAAAACAAGGCTGATTATTTTTTATAAACCACAACAACAGTAATATATATTTCACTGACCTGTGTATGCCTGAAAAGCGGGGGGTGGGGCTCTTAAGTGTTAATCTTTAAGAAAATAAATTTTTTAAGAAAAAAATTCTTCCCACAGCTAGTTTTGAACCCACAACTCTCTCAGTGCTACATGTTCACCAGCTGACCAAGCCAGTGCGGGTTTAAACCACCCTCATCATCTCTCTTTACATAACTCACTATTACTGAACACACTTTTGACTCTATACATTACAGAGGCGACTCGACCACAAAAATCTAATTTTCGGCCCCTGATAATCTTAACGATAAACTGAATACAAACATCCACAATCACTCTAATAATTATGTAAAAACAAAAAGAAAATAAGAATGCATGTCATATGAATTCTTAGTATTATTATTAGTATGAAGTATTCAGTGTCTACTACAATTTTCTGAAATATGCATCATATGCTATTAATTATTTATTACTCTGTATTCAGTATTCATTATGAATTATTCAATGTCTATTATGAATTATACAAAGTTGAGTGATCTGATGCTCTGTAAGCTGCTGTGTGTTGAGTCGTCTGTATGGATTTACTGCTGCAGTGAAAATGAGGAACTACTAAATTTACATGCAGCGCAGTACAGAAATGACACACCCAAACAGCAGCAGCGCAACCAGCAAAAAGACCCTGGAACTCTGTTCTCAATTTCGGTTTATTCCTGGCTTTTAAAACCCCTCCTGTGTGAAGATCAACACAATGTGTGCTGCTGTGTTGGGTTTTTTGTTGGATTTGCAACTTTAACTCTTGCTGTGTGTGTGTGTGTGTGTGTGTGTGTGTGTGTGTGTGTGTGTGTGTGTGTGTGTGTGTGTGTATGTGTGTGTGTG
>JBBJLS010071892.1:0-10769 GCA_037577275.1 Bryconaethiops microstoma
GTGTGTGTGTGTGTGTGTGTGTGTGTGTGTGTGTGTGTGTGTGTGTGTGTGTGTGTGTGTGTGTGTGTGTGACTGTGCCTTTAATCATTTAATATGTGTGAAACTTAATAAGGATAACAAATTCTTCCAACAGTGTACCTGAACACCTGAGCATCACAGTATTATCTGATAACATTCTCTGTGACTATGGAGTTTTTTAGTTCTCTCATGGCTCAGGGATGGATTTCTGGAACTGTGAGTGTTGTATCTGATTGAGGTTCGAGCCTAATGAGTGCCTCCCTGGCCTCCTGTAACATAAAAAAGTGTAAAAGCTTTCACTATTCCAGTGCTACATTTAAATAATAATAGTCAGTTACATATTTATTGAATAAATGGGGAAAAAATTGGAATTGTGAAAGAATCCCTTATTTTTTAAAACCAAAACGAAATGTTACAGTGATTGTTCAGGGACTCTTTAGCTGTCATCAGTGACTCCCTGTTTCACTGAGGTACAAATATGTGGTGACACTGGGGACAAATTCCCTGCTGCATTCATGATAACTGGGAACTCTTCTGACTCATCTCTTACTTCCCATATAAAAGCATTCTGCTAACTTTAGCTTTTTGTAGTCGCTAACAGTAGGTGCTGCATGTGTATAAACAACTCTTAAAAAGCAACTAAATTGGAATTTTAAAGCTTATTTAGGGTTTTACTGTTTTAAAGGTGGATATAGATTATGGCATGGTGAAAAATGACTTGAAAGCAGACAGTTTGATCAAAAATCTTACACAGGATGGCCTAACCCTACAAATAATCAAGCAATGTCATAAAACAATATCACAATACACACATTTAAACTCAAACATCTGTTTAAAAGCTTAAAACAGATTCATTTCTGCCCACTGTCATGTTTGAAATCCATCACAGAACAGAAACTGTTAAGAAACTTTGGGAGAGAGACAATTCGTAATAACAAATTTAATCTGGCCACAAAATATAAGTTCTATGGTCAGATGAGAAAAAATGAGACTATAATAACATTTCTAAGACAGAATAGCACATACATAGTACAGATTTAAAAAGAACTAATGCAAAGAACCATATATTATACAATACAAATATACACATACGGGAAAAAAAGGAACAACAGCTGGAAAATGGATAGGATAATGCCGTGAATATGCACTAATATGTCTCAGGGTACTTCATGATTTTTTTTCTGTGTAACTTTTAAGTTGCATGAAAATTAAATTGCACGTAACTCCCAACTAATTTTACAGTGTAACTCTAATGAATGAGTCAGTGATTATGGGCTTGCCAGTATAATATTAACTGTATTTTTTTTTAATATACCTTTGAATTTGCAACATATTTAAGCAGTTATTGCGATCATTATGTATCATTACACTCCCTCCAGAATAGCTGCTACCCTGTAAACATCAAAACAGACGTGATGTTAATGAAACTTTAAGAAAAGTTGCTTGTTCTAAAACTGGATATCTCTATTATTGTGAAAACTGCTAAACCAGTTTTCCTAGCAGTAGAAGTTTAGTCAACACCAGGTTTATCTCAGGACAGAATAGCACACAAGATGAAATTTTGTTTTTGACCACAAGGCGGCATTGTTTCTCTGTTGAGTAATTAGAACAACGTTTTTGGAAAATCTCTGCTGCAGTATGGAGGCTTTGAGGTCGTCTGATTTTGGCTTAGTTTCGATGATTCATGCAAGATCAGTGACCCCTAATCCAAAACCATGCTGCTAGTGTGAGTAGGCGAGTTGACTTTGGCAGGCCAGATTTATAATGCTGTGATTGGCTGTACAGGTCACTCAGTAAGCACGTGTTCGGCCTCATGGTTCAAGTTTGGTAGATGTTGGGCAATAAAAGAAACCCAAAGACCACTAAAAAAAAAAAAAAAGATCTTACATACGGTAAGTTACTGACCTTACCCAGCACATCATGTCCACCTTATATTTAGTACCTGTTCAAATTCATTTGTATGTAGCTCTACATGACCTCTTAACAAGGGAACAAATTAGGTCATTTTGGACCATTTCTACTCATCCATCAAAAACTTTTGCCCCAACAGCCTTCAAAGTCACCAGATTTCACATTTTCTGCACACGTTGGTTGTCTCCAGTTCCATCCACTAGCTAGGATTTTCCCAATCGCACGATACCACCAACACTGAGAGGGTAAAGTTGAACACATTCTTGAAGCTCCACCACATCTTCTCCAGTTGCAGTTAACAGAACATCACTGAACAGTTCAACACATTTGGAGAGGAACTCTAACTGCCATGTCAGCTCACAGACACCCATGCAGGGTTAATCATGCTGAGCGATGGGGAGAAGGAGGACTACCTTACCCACCTAGAGAGAACAAAGCTAGCTGTCCTGTCTTGGAGTCCCCCCACGGATGGCTACTGCATTGCTGGGAATTGAAGAAATTCAGAAATTCAGCGTTTAAATTCAAACTAATGTGAGTAAGTGCTAGAAGACTACAACAAGACCCTGCTTGCTGTCTTCTGCTGTACACCACTATTTCACACATTTAAGTCAAAGATATTAATTAATCTGTTCTAAAAAAGATAAAGAAAGTTGCTTTGGCCAGAACGTGAGTGTGTACCACGTAAAAACCAAAGCATGGATTTGTAACACATAAGAACCCAATGGCAGAATGTAAACACTGGCAGTTACATTCTAAGGTTTGTCTCAAAACTGGACAGTCTATTTAATGATAGTGAAAACACTGATTGGGAGACATGAATTAAAAACAGCAGGTACAACATCTCTGAAGGAAGCATTTATTGAAAGTTTTGTTAAATAATTATTAATGTGAAATGTCGGCTTCACAGAAGACTGAAGCAGAAATGCCACCATGCTTCTTGTGCTAAAAGTGACGTTCTTCACGTCATAAAACTTGCCTCGACACTGACATAAAAAGCGACCCTGCAAATATGCTAGTGCCACAGTCTATGTTTTTTCCTCCAAAGTACTAGTGTCTTTCATGATGCACACCAAGTTTTTTTTAAATATGATGAATGGAGACTTGTGAGGACTTTAAGTGGGCTTGTCCATGATTGTGTTTCCACTGGATTCCCTTCCTGTGAGTCCTGCTTTGGATGCATTTGCCATTTGGGTTGATATCGCTGCAAGTGCTCAACCACCAGCCTCCTAAAACAGAACCAGGAGAGACATTGAAAACATCAGGAATTCTGAAAGTACTACTGGAATTATGCACATGAAAGAAAGTATGTTTGTGAAATATTGCAATATTGACTTTCCAGGAATCGTCCTAGAGTTTCAAAGCGACCTCTTTTGTTGTTGTGAACTTTGTTGTTCACTAAATGCTACACTGCAAGCGCAGCAGTACCTGTGTAGTCATGGCCACAGTGCTTTCCATAATTCCCATCATTGCGATCTTTGGTGGAGAATCTCATTCCTGCTTGGAAGTCTGTTTCAGAAGTATGGTCAACTGGCCTGAGGTGGATGGTGTAGTTGGAGGCCGGGCCCTCCAGGGTGTACTGGAACTCCACTGAATGCTTTTCCTTTTGCAAGTCTTCCATTTGAAGGCGCAGGCGAGAGTCACCATGTCTGGCAATGGAGAAGATCTTCTTCAGGCCGAGCCAGAACTCACCTATGGAGCACAAACGAACAAGTTTCCATTTCCAAAATGCAACACTCAGCTCTCTCTGTCACTGCTGCATTATACTACTGTCTCCGTAAGCATCAGAAGGACGTTCAGTGATGTTCAGAGCTGAGCCTTCTGTGTCAAAAAACAACTAATCTGATGCCCATTTCTGCTAGATATCTACTATTATGTTAGCGCTGCACTAATGGCGAATCATATTTAGGCCATTCTAGATTAAGCAGGGACATTTAATAAACCTTTTTACGGTTCAGCTCTACTTTCAATGACGTATCTAAAACTGACTGATATATGCTGACACTATGGCGCTACAGTCAATGACTTACCTAGAACTGGCTAAAAGCTGCCTACACTATGGCTCACACTGTTACATATCTAGAACGGACTGTTCATACTATGGCTCTGCAGTCGGTGATGTATCTAGAACTGACTGAAACATGCTCATGCTACAGCTCTACAGTCAGTGACATCTAGAACTGACTGAAACTTGGTGCACTATGGTACTACACTGACATATCTAAAACTGACTGTCACCTGTTTACACTACGGCTTTACAGTCAGTGTTGGATCGAGAACTTCCAGATGGCCTAGAGTGTTGTTTTCTCTCACAGAATTGGTCTTCCCATTGTAAATCAAAAAGTGATTGGCTGTGTCCTCTTCCAAATGATCTTGGTAATATACCTTTATCTCAATGTCTGTGGTAAACAGTTTGTACTGATGAAAGGAAGGGTCTTACATTCAATGAGGGAACTTGGCTGAGACAGTGCAGACCAGTCAAAAGGTGCTGAAAGGGTAAGCTGTTAGAAAGAGCTAAACTCATCAAGGCAGAAAGCTCCACTGTGCTCCTGGATACTCGAGACATTGTGCTGAGAAGTTGTTTCATTCACATTTTCCTGGTTACAGAAGAACCAGCATTCCAAAAGGTATACTCACTCCTGAAGTCTCCAAATCCATCATCATAGCTTTGCCAGGGCAGGTCAAAATCTACAGAACCGTCTTGTCTGCGTTGAATGACTGTGAACGCTCCCTCTGTAGAGAGCAGAGGGGAACTTAAACATTTGCATACACATTGTAGAATAACACATTTACAGTTTTTGGAATTGCAAATGTTTGTGTGTATTGCGTGCGCTCTAACCCTCAGTGAATTCACAGTACACAAGGAAAGGTTCCGACTGGTTGGGCTTAATGGCGTACAGGCCACTGGTTTTCTCTCCCATGCTGAAGACCTCACCACAGTCCTTCCGGAAATCTGGGATACAACCATTTTTAGTGTTCTGAAGTCAAAGAGGTTCGTTAGCATGGTTTAGAGAAGGATATCACTCATATTCTCACCACTTGAGAAGCTTCCATCGGTGGAAAAGTTGGATAGATAGTCCGACATGCTGTAGGTAAGGGTGTCCCATCTGAACTTGGTAGTAGTTTCTTGAGCACTGGTAGACTTGAGCTAGAAGGACGCAGTTTACAGCTGTGACTTTACAACTGTCTTTTTACTTTACAACTGTCATTTCACCATCTACTCATGCAAATGGTCTGCAGAACAGGAAAGTTATACCTTATTTTCCAAACTTTTGATCTTGTTATTCTGGTAGTTGAGATGCTCGCTTTGTTCCTTCACTGCCTGCAGCAGCGCTGTGATGCTCCTCTCCTGGGTTTGGATCACTTCCTGATTGAAACATTTTAGGTACTTGATGACATATCTACAGTACCAGTTAAAAGTTTGGACACACCTATGCCTAGAAGGATTTTTCTTTTTTTTTTTTTACTGCTTTCTGTATTTAGAATGCTAGTGAAGACACCAAAATCAAAACAAACTATTCAGTTTAAGATTATCTTAAGAAATTAGCCTCTCTTTGCCCTGATGCAGCTTTGGCATCCTCTCAAGCAGCTTCATGAAGAATTGCATACCTTTCCAACAGGATTGAAGAACACATGTAAAGTAGATATGACACACTTCTAAGCTGGTGAGGGCATGTTAAAAGTAGTTTTGAAATGTGGCCTTAATTAACAGTTAGCTCTGATTAGTGATGCCTCTCTATCCCACAGCTGGGATCTGGATCAAACTGCAGCTGTTCTGTGTGCAATTGATGCTACTGTACCTACTGGGAGCTTCTTTTCGTGCTACTGGATAGACGAAAACTGGCATCCTAGCCTTGTTCTATTGCCACATGACATATATCAGCATTGTCCTAACAAGATTAACTACTTAGAGTTAGTTTGTGCTCTGAGCTGCGTGGCTGAGACACCTTAAATACATTAGCTTTGCAGAGACAGGTGTGAGAATCCCTGGAGGGCTCAAAAGTGGGTAAGAACTAAGTTTGTTTTTGGGAACAAACAAAGTGCGGAATTTCTTGTGAAGAAGGCAGTGCTCGGAGTACATGATGGTGGCACACAAGTTAACATTGTTTGACAGACAACAAGCCTGCAGTAAGTACATGGAAGTTAAAATACCTGAAAAGTGCCAGTAAGCTAGCCATTGCATTTAGCTAGCTAGCTTGTTTTTGCTTGTGTTTATGATTGTACCTGTTACATTAAAATTAGGCGGATTTCACCGCAGTGCAGCATCAGATGTTGTCCAGTCGTTATGGCACGTAAAAGAAAAAGCATGTGCAACCGTTTGCACTTCTGGCTGATGGTTCTACTGCATGATCACAGAGAACTTGCTGTACTGGGATTTGGAAATTATTGCCTTGGGAAAAAGACAACAATGTATAAAGAACCTCATCAAGTTGACATAACTGTACCTTGAGTGTAGAAATTTCTGACACCTGGTCTGCTGACAGTCCACTCAGCTGCTTCTCCAGGCTTCCGACCTGATTCTGCAACTGGATCCTCTCCCTCATGATGTCCTCTACTTTGGAGTTTATCTCCAGTGATAGGGTCCTGATCTCCTCGTTGTTGGTTTTGAGCACCACTGTGGTCTTTTTTAGCTCCTCTTCTTCCTCTTTGATCTCGCTGGCCAGAACAGAGAGCTGGTAGAAGGACTTGTCGAATATGTTGAGCTTTCGCAAGATGTCGTTGATCTGGCTCTTTGTCTTTTGCACAAAGTCCCGCAGGTTCTTGCCAAGCTGCAGGAGGCCATTAGCTACGAGCCGGACATCATCCAGGCCTGCGATAGTTGACTGAGTCCCTGCTTGAGGCAGGTCCATCTCTTTTGTGTCTGTATCTTGTGTTGCTGGGAATGCCCCAGTAAATACCACAAGTACCATGAGCAGAACGAGCCTCATGGTTACCCCAGTCGCCCCCACTGGATCAGAAAGTTTGAGTTCTTTCAGTGTTTGAGAGATGCCCACAGGCCCTTTATACTTGACCCGCTGTGAGTGGGTTGATCATTAAGCAGACACAGGGTGAACTGATTTGGCTTTGTAAACCCCAGCATTGCTTCCAATGCGCAAACAAATCTCCCCACATGCTGCTTTGGATTCTTTTGAGAAAACACAGCATTCACATCAGAGTGCTTTGATTATTGGGAGACTTTGTTTGATAAATTTGTGATAAGTTTCTTACCTGGGTCATAATGTGTCTGCCTTGTCCTGAGGTGGCACAGTGACCTTAAAGGGACATTCTGGCCTAAAATTGTCATGTTAGTTGTGGTGTTGTGCAGTATTTTGTTCCCTCAGCTTCAATAGTTTTGTGTCCTTTTTGTCTATCTATGTTCTCTCAGCATGCGCCGCAAACATACTCCATGCCCCATTGTGGAAATATCACCAAAGGCACAGATGCAAATGGTTAGAAATACATAATATACATACACTCTTGGAAAAAATGCTTTCATATAGTACGATATAGAACAATTGCCTCTATTGAAAAACCCTTGAAGAAAACATTTTGGGCGTGGTGAAAGGGTTCGTTATCTCGTTTCTTTCTTACTAGCCAGCTAACAGAAACCAGCTAAAGTGCATAGTTTGGTTAGAAAGAGCTGATTCCTCCCAGCTTCAAGGCACATCATCAGAAGGGATTATCCCAGTGTTTAGACGGGAAAATCTCACTCATGGAAATGACTGGCACCACTGTAAAAGGTGAATAGGCAAAACAGATGGTCTCATGGTTAAGTTTTTCATTTTTGTATGAGTTCCCCTTTTAGTTGGCTCGGGGGGTGTTCTGACATTTCACCACCCCAGTATTACTCCAGTCAATTTTTTTTTGGAAACCAGGAGTTGTTGCCTGCTGAAGTTTGCAATTGGGACTGTGATTCCACATAGCAAAACCAGCAGATATCGGCAGTGCTCCGATCCAGTGGCATTGGGAACTGTCAGACCGACAGAACTGTAGCCCAGTGGTGTTGATGGGCACTGGGGAATGCAATCATATTTCGAGGACAGTGAAAGTTCTGCCTGTAAGGACATGCCGGACCTGGCTAGACTATTTGAAATTTTGGCACAGAATTTGAACAATTCCAATATTTAGTGCGCCACAGGCGTCACACCAGGGAGTAAAACACTTTCAGAGCCACACTCATCTTTCAGACGGTGACAAAAAAACTTTTTTCCATGAGATGATGCAACACGTCTGATTTTTTTTTCTTCTTACTGTGGTTACAATGGCAGCGTGCCATCCAAAATTGAAGGGTAGTGTGTTCTCACTCTGATGTACTGGACCAAACTTCTGTTTTTGCGTGGAAAGCACACTTCTTCATCTTGTGGTGAAAAATGTCTCTAATCTTACTTTCACATGAAATGTTGAATGAGCGCTTGTCAGTTTTCACTATACAGTCATTACCCCTGGAGAATTAGTCTTGCCCATGTGCTAAAAGGACTTTTCAGTAACCTCAACTCCTTGTAAACCCCTCAGTAGGTGCTGTATGAGAGGCCCAGTGAAGACTCGAGGGAAGACTGCTCGTTGTTAGTCCAGAGCCCATTCTGTTGGTCATGCTTTTCTATGGAGATGTGTGCATGCAACAAACAATCTGTGTCAGCACATTAAAGTAACTGAGCTCAGAAGAGCTGTCTGGATGCTTTCAGTTGCATAGCATACAGTAACATCCACAGCTGGAATGACCAGACCAAATGTCCACAAAAATGGTTTTCATTTTGAGTCGTGAAGCCAAACAGATGTATAGTGTTAGCATATGGGTGTAAACAGTTTGGCCTATTCACGCAACCCCCCCCCCCCAGCAAAGCTAAAGTCAGCAGTCAGAAGATTAAAGTATTTTCCAACATGAACACAGCTCTGAAACGCGTAGTCAGAGAAAATTCTCTGCAAACTAATTTAAAACTGGTTTCAGATTTGACATTCATGGTCAAATGCGACATTTACGTCATATCTTTTGAAATCAATAAAGGTGAACAGAATATTTTTGCATTTCACACCTACTTGCTCAATACAAAAGATGCCTGGAGAAAACAGTCTAGACTTTATTTGCAGAGTTACCAGCCCTGGTGTCGTTTGAGATGTCGAAATGGTAAGATTTAGGTGAGATTTTACAGTTTAGATTCATGCTGTGTCCAAAACCACGCCCACACTGCTTCAAATGCTGCTTAGATAAGAGCGCAGCTAAGTACTTAAGATGGACTCTGACTAAGCTTTAGGAGGGATTTCAGCACTCTAACGTAGGAGAAAAGTGGTTTGTGGCCAGGGTGGTTTGGGCCTGCTGTTGGCTACGGTGAAAGATGTTGTGGTTGCTGGTCTTGCAGACACTGCAGGAATGCTGTGGTGCATTTTATTAGGATGACTTTCAATTCTTTTAGGCCTGCAGTTGAATTTAAAACCCCTGGATTTAGCACTGATCAGTGTGTCCCCTTAAAGCAGCGAGCTCCTGTGTTTACGCGTTAATCATTAACCTGATGACATTGAAGGCAAGGCTGTTGTGACTGTTGTCATATTTTGCTGCTTCTGTGATTTTCTGGGTAATGTTGGAGCAACAGGACATCAGGGTTCAGGATCAAAGGAGACTTGGCTTCGTTGGTCCATTTCATCACTCGTCTGTTAGGAAATTCATGAGTGTGGGAAGATGACCGGCTCAAAGACCATATTAACTTTTAGGACTTTAAAACATACATAGACATGACATTCCATAGTTGGTGACATGCCCATATTAGGCAATCCGTGTCTAAGCTGTTTTTCTCTGTGGGAAAAAAAATGAATGGTAAAAATGAATATGAATTAATGCCGAATTAATCTTTTATTATTTTTATTATTTGCTGTACAGACATTTTTTCTCATTAATGCGCTGAATTATGAGGTTGTTAAGGAAGTGAAACATGGCTTTTGCTACATACAAACACTGCGGTTCGCTGAATTGTCTCAACAAAACGCTCCATGCAATCCAATAAACTTTGCAAAATATGTTTGTGCTTTTTTTGGGGAGTGTTCTTCCCAGTTTGCCAGTTTCCACACTCTAACAAGGTCTTCCTCTGTTAAACTATACCACCAATGGGGGAAAGGATACACAGCTGGGGCAGCTGGTGGCCTAGTGGCTAGGGTGCTCGCCCTGCGACCGGGAAGCCGTGGGTTCGATTCCCAAGACCACCAAGCACCCCCAAAGCACCCCCAAAGCACCCTGAGTAAGGTACCATCCCCACACGCTGCCCCCCAGGCACTGTGCTCCTGGCCACCCGCTGCCTCACTTGGTGAATGGTTTAAATAAATAGGAATAATTTAGTGCTGTTCACACTCTGTGCTGTGGTGTGTTCACGTATGACAGAATTTTCACTTATTCATTTCACTACACGGGACAGTATGTTTCGAGTTTGGAATATTTTTCTTGAGCAGTCTTCAGAATAGGCCATGCATTTTCCTACAGAGAAAACCAACTTTAATGTAGCATATTTAGATTTTGATATATTTCCATTTTCTCAGTTGAGTAAACACAGTTCCAGAGTGCTTTGCCTTGTGTGTCTGGTTTAAACAGGCAACTATGCATTAACAAGGTCATCAACGAAGCCATTTTAGCTAATTAAGTTGAATGTTCTTAATACTGCGAATCTGTCTCATAGACCGTCCTGGAAATGCGCTAATGTGTGAGAGTCCAAATAGTGTAAGCTCATAAAAACTGGCCCAAAAATTCTCCATCAGCCACTTTTGGATGGATATATACATACAGTACTGTGCTAAAGTCTTAGGCTTCCTGGGAAAATTCTACTTAAAACCTGTTTACTACTGGACAGTAGTGTTAAGTTAGTGTTAAAACATTAATATTACAA
>JBBJLS010071893.1:0-10767 GCA_037577275.1 Bryconaethiops microstoma
CCCCCTCCTCCTCCTCCTCAGGGCTGTAAATATCAGCATCCAAATCCATTGACACCTTGAAAAAGTGGAGGTAAGTCGAGCGTGTCTAATGCCTTCAACAGCGTGGTTTGGAGTCCGTGTTGGACTTAATGTTCAGAGTTAATAATCTGAAATAATTAGATGAATGGAGAGGGAGAGCAATTAGCAAATTACTCTTAAACGGTAAACAGGACGAGAACTCACAGCGATTCTCGGGGAGTTCGAGGAATCGCCTGCCTGGAGAAACAGTTAAACTGGCACTCATCGGTTTGTCCGTCTGTCCAAAACACCACAAAACTGTAAACACTGGTTTTAGAGTGAGCTGTGACTAGTACGAAGCTGCCAGAAAGGGTTCCTCGCATGATGCCATGGAACAGTGGTTCCCAGATTCGGCCCTGGAAGCCCCTCCACATACTTCTGTGTTGTAAATCCAGTACTAGGCTCTTTAATGAGCTCATTAGTTGGATCAGGAATGCTGGAGCAGGAAAAGCACTAGAACACGTAGAGCAAGGGCGGCTCCAAGACCAACACTGCCATAAAACAGCAATGTTTCCAAAGAATGTCTTCTTAAAGAATCTTTAAAGGACCTGCCATAGAAGAACCACTTTTGGTTCCTTAAAGAACAATTCCAAGGAAACTGCCATAGAAACACCTCCATAGATCAACTACTTTTGGTTCCTTAAAGATTTTGTCTGAGGATGGTTCCCTTAGGAAACTTTAAAGAAACTACTATAGAAAAATCACTTTTGGTTCCTTAATGAACCTTTTCAAGGGTTGTTTCTTATAGAACCTTTTCAAGGGTTGTTCCTTGGTGAACTTTTTTTTTCAAGGGTTGTTTCTTGAAGAACATTTCCGATGATGGTTTATCAAACAACTTTTATAAAGACGGGTCTTTTTATTAAATTAAATGTTCTTGGAAGAACCTTTAGATTGGTACAGAACCTCTACATGCAGAGGTTCTCCAAACCTCTTACTAAAAGTAGCTTCTGTTTAGGGTTATGATCACCTGTTGCATAGTTTTTATTAGCCTTGCGGTATTATTGATTGTGTTATTAAATAGTTTTTTGTTCTGTACGGACTTTGATTCTGCACTTTTCTGTTTGTTTTGACATCCGAAAATGATGAAAAGAGCAAAAATGTGAAAGAGAGCAAACTAGAGCAATCACACAAGAATAATGTCATTAAATTCAGATCACACTGCTCACTCACACTAATGTGGTCTGGAGTGAAAGTGTAGAATCTGCACTTTCCATGCAGTTTCTCCACAAACCGCAAGTCAGAGATAATTCTCATAAAATCACAGCATTGTTTTGATGTAATTTCTGAGGACTGTGGCTTCTGAAAGGAGAATTCTGCAGAAAAAACACAACTTACCAAGGTTCTTCACCAACCCAGATTGTGGTTGACCAGCCAAGACGTGTATGGGGTCCAAATGTATCTACTTTAGAAGTTCACTAGTCTTAGAAGTCAATAGTAACCCACATCTTTCCATCCCCTAAAACTTATCTGGACCTGCTAAAACCTTCAGCTCTTCATTAAGGTGGAACAGACTCATGAATGTGGTTTAGAACTCAGCATTGCTCACTGTGAGCTGTAAAAATGAACTGAACTTCTTCTTCATTAAGGTGATCAGACAAGTGGACGTGGTTTAGGACCAGTGTTGGGCAAGTTACTTCAAAATTGTAATGCATTATTTATTACTTGTTACTGTCCTTTCAAAGTAATTTGTTGCATTACAATATTACTGTATTTAAAATGTAAGGCATTAAATTACTAATGCAGGTTCAGGGACTGGACTGGAAATTAGTCTTTAAAGTCCTTTAGGAATATATACTGTGTATATATTCCTTGGTGTAAAATCTGACCCTCAACTCAACTTTGAAGCCCATATTAAACATATCTGCAAGACCTCATTTATCCATCTGAGAAACATCGCCAGACTTCGTCCAACCCTCACTAGGTCGGACGCTGAAAGATTGGTCCACGCCTTTGTCTCCTCCAGACTGGACCACTGCAATGCACTCTTCACGGGGATCCCTGGTAAGAACATCCAGAAACTGCAGTATGTGCAGCACAGCGCAGCAAGGATCCTGATGAGAGCGTGGAAATATGAACACATCACTCCATTCTCTACTCGCTTCATTGGCTTCCTGTCTCTGCAAGAACTGAATACAAAGGAATTCAAAAGGACTTAACTGTTAAGGCTTGGGTCTGGATTTGGCAGCCATCTTCAAATCTCATGACCAATTTTAAGACATCACCACTCATTCATACAAAGTTATTATTGTTTGCCTTTGGACTCATTTAAAAGCCAAAACTCTGAACATTCATGTGCCAGAAAATGAAAATATGCCAACGTATTTGAAAAAGAGCAAAACAGGATGTAATGCGTGTGTGAGCACTCTTACAAATCAGCAATCTTATTGTCCAGGAATTTTTTTGAAAACAATGGAAAATCAATAGTCACAGATCTTGTGAATTCATGTTCAAAATTTGAGCTGGAAAGAATGAAAAAATGAGTGTATAATAACTCTATTAGTGCACATAGTACCCTTTGGTACCAGTCAAGCCGCCATCTTGTTTCCAGAAAACCTTATTTTTATTATAGAATTATAAATCAATAACAGTTTCAACACCGCTTCTCTTCCATTAATTCTACAGAAACCGGTCCCATTCAAACCGGTCCCATTCAAACCGGTCCCATTTAAACTGGTCCCATTCAAATAGCGCGCCAGTAAAGAAAGGGGCGGAGCCACCCGTGCTCCCAGTATTACCAGTTCGAGCTAAACAGAGCTAAAACACAGCCAAGAAAACACGACAAATCTCGCTCAAAACACAATAAAACAACTCCAAAGCACTTTTATCACAACCAGCCAGGTTTATAGACACTTATAAAGCGAAGTGTCATCATTTCCAATCGCTTACTTTTGAAGAAATTCAGCTCGGACTCGCGCGTCTCCCCGGAGCTTCTCTTCGGACCGTCGCTTCTATTTCCCATGAAAATTCTTATTTGTTGGACAATTATCCCCATCAGATGTCCTCGAAATATTCTGAAATATCCTCATTGTGGTCTTCTGGGTGTTTTTTTTCCTTTGTTTGAGCCGAAAGAAATCGACTTATACATCCAAACGCCCGGCCCGGACTCAGACGCGCATCTGCCGTATTTATACAGCCAAGGGAGAAGTCACACCCACAAATGACACATCGTTTGAAAGCTCTTTAGATTGGCTACACGGCTGTACATGCAAATTTAGGCTAGAGTATAAGTGGACCGAGCGATTGTCCATCAAAACCGGAGCGCCTTATTGGGTCACCGGAGATTTTGGACTGTAACTTCCCGCAGGAGGGTCGGAGAGACTCGCGAGCGGGCTTGTTTGAATCCTAACAACCTGGTTTCTTATCTTCCTTTTAATTAACCAATCATACCGAAATAAACTATTTAAAACGTCCGTACCGCCGGTGGGAGGGTGGCGAAAGCGAACAGGCTACGTTAAAGTACTGTAGTACTTGCTTTTAAAAATACTTAAGTATTAAAAGTACATTTTCTTTTACCGCATTGTTGGCACAACACAGACATTTACGACATTTAGCAGACGATTTTATCCAAAGCGACTTCCATTCCCTAACTGCAGGGGGCAGTCTCTCCCTGGAGCAACTTGGGGTTAAGGGTCTTGCTCAGGAACCCAGTGGTGGTGCTGGAGGTAGGATTCGAACCTATGACCTCTTAGTCCAGAGGCAAGTATCCTACCACTAGGCCCCCACCCCCCCACCTAACAAGTTTTGTTTAAAAAATGCTTGTGCATTTGGATCCACCTGCTTCTAACGTAAGCTGTGTGTACAAAAATCAAATACTTCAAATTTCCAAATTATATATAGATTTTTTTTTTTAGCAGACATTATTTCCAAATCTATATTTCACAATCTAAAATCTCGACACATTAATGCTACAATTTTCACACAAAACTGTGAAAATGTCCCCAAAAACACCCAAATGTTTTGGAATATTTTATAAATGTTCGCTTCAAATTATTCAAATAATATTCTGTACAAAACAATAGGGACATAGCATTTTCACTTTGCATTAGCGGACTGAACCCCTATGATGCGCTGTGGCCCACAGCATAAAGTATTTATTATGTTACTAAATTATAAGACAGACCATCCAATATCCGATCCCAGATGAACTTGGTAGGTAGTCCTAGTATTTGTCATTTGTATTTATTTATATAAGGTCCATCTTATTTGTTTGTATTACATGTTTCTGTTTATTTATCAAATCCAAGCAAAGCTACTGAAACAGCAAGTATAAAAAAAACATTTAAACAACATACACCCTTTGGCACATTTCACAATATGTAAAACAAGACAAAGTAAAAGTAAAATCCACATAAAAACTCTGGCTATTGAACACAATGCATTTTCATCATTTGCCCTCATATTTGGGGTTGACGACTGTCGTCACTGCGCTTCTGTAGATCGGATTCTGTGTCTGTAAAAAGAAAACATTTACAATGTTTTATCAATGTATAGCACGGTGACTGACATACCATTAAAAAACAGATTCAGTCACATACAATCATATCTAAGCAGAGGTGGGCAGTAACTGTACTTTGTACTTTTCTGAGTATTGATCATACTTTTACTTCTGTAGTAAGTGTTCAAGTATACCAGAGAAATAAGAAATTCACTTTTTACTCTTTTTTAAAAAACCTTTTATCGATGCTGGGCAACGATGAACATTTTTAATCACGAATAAATGCATTGACATACGCAAAATTAAATAATGAATTCAAAAGTACTGTATTGCGCACTTTTGTTTTTAAAGTACCGCTATACAAACAAAAGTGCAATAACATTTGCTTTGCAAACACTTTAAACAAATAAGGAGCTTTTTAACAGCAGTGTCCCTTTAACACAGTTACACAGTTACAGTTCAAATATTTCTGTAAATCTCAACTTAAGCATGTAATCAAATCAAATATACAAACAAAGCTATTTGCAACTGCAGGGCGTTCATGTTTCATCTCATTTGTTATAGAACAACAAGGTCCCTCAGAGTCCAGAGGATTTGGGGGGGCGGAACCATTATAGCAGCTGTAAAGGGGACCAACTCCATTTGAAAATCTATGTATCTGAATGCAGTGTCATTAAAGTCCCTGCTGGTTTAATGGTCAGGTGTCCCAATACTTTTGTCCATATAATATGACCCCCGAAAACCAGCCGAGATGTATAGCTGTCCATGTTTTAACAATATTTTCACTTGAATCTGTGTTCAGACAACTTCATTCACCTCTCAGAATTTATCATTAATATCCATGCAACCTTTAAAACAGTCATTAACCTTCATTATGCCAAAATCACCACACATACTGGTCAATTCCAGTTAATCATTCATTCATTCATTTTCTGTAAAATCTTAATCCTTATAAGAGTCATGGGTCCCCGGAGCCTATCCCGGGGTCTACAGGCACGAGGCCACCCCAAGGCACACACACCATTCTCTCACACACTCACATTTATGGTCAATTTAGTATCCCCAATTCACCTGACGGGCATGTCTTTGGACTGTGGGAGAAACCCGGAGACCCCGGGGGAAACACATGCCACCGCAAGGAGAACATGCAAACTCCACACAAACACACACATACACACACACAAGGCCAGGACCTGGATTTGGTACCAGCTTGAAGGTTTACAGGTACGTACCGTGTCCCACTTCGCGTTCATCTTCTCTTTCTCAAACTTTGCGAACTCTCTGCGGTCATGGATAATCATGAGCAGCTTCCAGATCAGAAGAAGGGCCAGACCGATCAGAACAATGCCTCCGATCACACCGGCCACAATGGAAATGATTTGTGGGCTTGTGTAGCACTCTGGAACCAAATCAGAAATGCATTAAAGATACTTTTAGAAGATCCGTAAGTTATTCCTCCTTCAATCTCCATCCAACACCCAAAACTGAGGAGATAAATGTTGACAAAAAAGTTCTTGTGTTTATTGTGTATTTAAACTCAATGAGCTTCAACTCATCAGGCTAGTTATAAAGCTCTTAAAGGGTAAAATGCTTATGGTCTCTAGATAGTGAAGCTCTGTAGGTAGTTGTTTGAGGCAAAAGCTGGAGACTTCAAAGCTTTGGTTCCTCACCAGGTTTCTCTGCCACCACCACGTGAATCCCAGACATCTTGTTGGCTTCATAAGTGTAATAAAAGTAGCAGTCCTCCTCATTTCGCTGAGTACAAAACTCATAATTGGTCCGGTTTTCCTGCTTTGGTAGTTTGTCCTTTGTCTCCACTTTTTCCAGAGAGAAGTGGTAGCAATCTTTGCACTGACGATCTGGAGTCTCATGTAAGCGACACTTCACACATTCCCTGCACAGCGAAAAAGACACTATGGGTATTGACATGGTTAAGGATGTGTTCTTTTCAAAATGTATGATTACTGAACTACTGAGGTACAAAAAAAGTCATTCAATATGTTTTGATCTGTAATGGTTCATTTTCGAGAAACTTACAGTGGTGATGATAGGAAAAACAAGTTCGCAATGTCTACAGGGCAAACATAGATGCTTTGGGGCAGCTAGTGGTTAAGGACTTGCCCCTGAGATTGGAAGGTTGTGGGTTCGAATCCCAGAACGGCAAGTGTCACCACTGAGGTACCCTTGAACAAGGTACCGGCCCCACACACAGCTCCCCGGGCGCCGTGCCAGTGGCTGCCTACTGCTGTACTTGGTGAATAGGTTAAATACAGAGAAAAAATTTCACATTCCGTGCTGTGGTGTGTTCACACGTGACTATAAGGGGCCACTTTATTAAATGTCTAAACCACCAGTGAACTTGCACATATTCTATGTTTTGATATATAATGTTAATAAAGGTTAAATAGTGGTAAACTAGGAAAAAATTTGCTTTGCATATTATTTTGTTTGTACACTATGTCCTGTCAGTACAAGCTTTAAATAAAATATGAAATAATAATACCAAACTAGAGAGAAATTTCCTGAAGAAATTGAGATTGGCCGGCCATGCCCATCTCCCGGACAAGCTGTTTTTCCTAGTAAAGTGCCGAGTCTGTGCCATATGAAGCTTTGTGGATGTATGGTGAAGTATTAATGCGCAGAACTCCATGGGCAGGCCCATAATAATAATCTGCTGAAGATTAAGTATGTAAATAACAATCAAAAATTTACTGCAACAAAAGGATGTATTCTATAAACGACTACTGGTAATGAGTAGTAATATAGCTGTATATCTTCGGAATATTATTTGCAGTATGTTTTTCGCTTTCTGGTTCCTGTTTTGCTTACAGATATGAGCGTTATTAGATTGAAAACTTTTCTCCACTGGTCAGTAACATTGTTAGTAACCAGTTTATAACCAGTTACAGCAGCCTGAAGTACGACATGGTGACCTCATGCTCCGAATGTACCGTATCAAATTCATCAACTATTCATTGCACCCCACACGAGTTGCGTGTGGTGTGGAGGATCTTTGAAACCACAGGGCCGTGTGATGAGGAATCGCTATTCCAGCAATTCCACAGCCGTTCAGCCCTGAATGTTGGTGCGACGCTTACTCACTTGTACTCCTCACAGATTCCTCCACATGTGGAGCAGATCTCACAGGTGGGACCCTGGTAGTTCTCCTTGCATTTACACGCTGCACACTCGCAGGACCCCTTGCCGTTACATTTCAGCCCATTACTGGCTACGCAGGGCTCCTCGTCCAAAGGACATTCACACGCGCTGCCCTTGTAGTTTGCTTCACAGACACATTTTCTGCACACGCACTGGCCATGGCCTGTCAGAGAGAGAGAGAGACAAACATGTTTCACTCTATTAGAAACTCCAACCCTGTGGCTCCACTCATTGGCCACTTATCTGGTCTGTCAACCTTATTGTCCCACTGTACAGGCGGACAGGTCCAGACCGTAGCCCATGATCATTTATTAATAACAAATTTGTTAGCCAGTATATACGTCTCTGGCCAACCTTGTATATACTCAGTGTCTGTTTTGTCAACTCCACTCATCACATAGGTGCACTTTGTACCAAACTGCACGTTTTGACTTCTAGTTTAGAGTTTATATTTATAGATTATTTATATATGTATATCCCAGAATAGACGACGTGTACCCGCGACCCTCATAAGGATGAAGTGTTTGCAGAAAATGAATGAATTAATGAATATATAAGTGTATTCTGTGTCTTTTTTGTGGTCTTGAATGAGTACATGTTTACAGCTGAGATGACAAAAAAGTTCACTTTCACTTGACTTTGTGCAGAAATGAACTATAATCTATAACTGCAACTACAAAATGCCAGTGAAACAAACACCGTACTGTTTGACCCTTTGAGTTATATGTAGTTCCTGTCTGAAGCTTTAAAACCAGCCCTTTAAAATACATTAAATGTACATTTTTGGCATTTACGGCGAAAGACTCCATTACATTAAATATCCATCACATATCCATACAGCAGATCCCGCTCCCAGGACAAAACAAAACTCTTCCTCCCTCATTAACTAAAAACTCCCCCCCCAACAAACCTTCCCTCCAGACTAAATAAAATCCTCCCTCTCTCTCCTGGTTGGTACCAGGCTACCAAGGTCGACAGGACCGACTCTGCCAGTTTATGCGTACATCAACTTAACCATTTCCAGACCTCTTAACAAACTCATGCAAAGCTTAGACCTGTGTTCTAAACACATTCTTCTAACCAAGATATAAAGATGTGAATTTATTATCACCGATTTTCTAAGTAAATATATTTCTATAGATGCCATTGACATGAAATTCTCACCAGATGTCGGTAACAACCCATCCAATCCACACATGCCATGAAATCAAATCAGAGACGTCCATAAATTTAGTAATGTGTAATAAAATGGAATGACACAGGGAAACAGTATTGAACACATGAAGAAAGGAAGGTGGAAAATCATGACACCAGCTGAAATCTATCAGAAAGCAATCCTGCCACTTTATATCAGCTGGTTCAGTCCCAACTGATGGCCTATAAAAAGGCGTCTCATTACCAAGGCGTCACACAAGAAACATCTCATGATGGGTAAAACCAAAGAGCTCTCAAGACCTTCACAACATTATTGTTGCAAAACATACTGATGGCTTTGGTTACAGAAGCATTTCTAAACTACTGAAGGATCCAGTGAGCGCTGTTAGGGCCATAATCTGGAAGTGGAAAGAACATCATTTCACCATAATCCAGCCACGACCAGGCGCTTTCACACGGAGGAGTGAGAAGAATTATCAGAAGAAGTGTCCAAGCTTCAGAAAGACCTGGACCATGGCCTGTATGCACGCTCACCAGGCAATGCTCCATTGCTGAAGAACAAACATGTTGAAGCATGTTTAAAATTTTCTGAACAACATTTAGACAAGCCTGTGAAATACTGGTGGAATATAGTCTGGTCAGATGAGACCAGATGTCATAGTACACACCATGTTTGGAGGTCAAAAGGCACTGCTTATCACCCCAAAAACACCACACCAGCGGTGAAGTTTGGAGGTGAGAACATCATGGTGTGGGGCTGTTTTTCAGCACACGGCACTGGCACGCTTCATATAACTGAAGGAAGGATGAATGGAAAAATGTACCGAGACATTCTTGATGAAAATGTGCTGCCATCTACCAGGATGATGAAGATTAAACGAAGGTGGACGTTTTCAGCAAGACAATGATCCCAAACACAGCCAAGGAAACCTTCAACTGGTTTCAGAGAAAGAAAATAAATCTGCTAGAATGGCCCAACCGATCACCTGACCTGAATCCTATAAAAAATCTATGGAAAGCACTAAAGCTCAGAGTTCATAGAAGGAACAGACGGAACCTCCGGGATTTAAAGACTGTTTGTGTGGAAGAATGGGCCAAAATCACACCTGAGCAATGCAAGCGACTAGTTCCTCCATACAGGAAGCGTCTTGAAGATCTCATCACCAACAAAGGCTTTTGTATGAAATATTAAATAAATATCAGTGTTCAATACTTTTCCCATGTGTCATTCCCTTTTATTACACATTACTTAATTTATGGGCATCTATAGTTTGATATCTTTGCACGTGTGGATTGGACGGGTTGTTACCGACATCTGGTGAGAATTTCATGTCAGTGGCACCTTTAGAAATATATTTACTTCGAAAATCAGTGACGTGTTCAATACTTATTTTACCCGCTGTATGTATGTGGATATACAGAGAAAGAAAGAGAGAGAGAGAGAGAGAGAGAGAGAGAGAGAGAGACAGACAGAGAGAAAAAGGGGGGGGGGAGAGAGAGATCTGAGAACATTTAGTGGATTTGATTGGCCTCGCTGGGCACAAACCCCTCCAGCTTATTAACGTTAAGCTCAGGCTTATGGAGCTTTGAGAAACTGCCTCTGATCCGGGAACAGTTGAAAGCTGGTTGAGGTACGCTGTGAAAAGAAAACATCCACTTGAAGCGGGATTATCAGAAAAGCTAGTGCTCACCAGGCTGCCACCTGCTGGTTCGGCCCCAGCATTGACGGACACTCCTGCTCCGCACATCTGGAGAGAGAAAACATCTGGGATTCCGATCTGCCGCACCAGCGAGTCGAAGAAGGGCTCGACAGACATATCTGGCTGAGAGAACAGCAGCAGAGGACGCGTGAGAGCCCAGAAGCTTACGGCGGGCTTTATACAAACATCAGATTCACAGTTTTCCCTCCTTCTGAAGGGTGTGTGTGTGATTTTTGGCCAAATCATGGTTTTAAAATGACT
>JBBJLS010071894.1:0-10765 GCA_037577275.1 Bryconaethiops microstoma
AACAATGCCTCTCAAAAAGGATGTAGGAGCTGAATGAGACAGGTGATAGTATAACCCTTTCATCAAAAATATAATTGAATATAAAGGACCATTTCAAATGTATTACTTAAAATAAACAGTTTTTTATGTACATGTAATAAAATGAATGTGACTTTCTAGTACCCACCTCTATACAGCAGTGATATCTTAAACCACAGAAGTCTGTAACATTTTATTTTAACCACTTCACAGCTTCATCTTTTCTCAGACGCTACTATAACTTTGTAGAAGATAAATATAGAAGAAAGATGTTTTCTTTACCATACAGTAGTTCTGAGTGGAACATAACACCACATTTGTATTTCCTTGATAACAGGTGTCCCCGTTGCAGCTTAACTTATGACACTTCTTGCCCTGTTGATATTAAAGATACAAACATTTTGAGAATAGTGAGTGTAGGCCATATGTATAATGAAATGCTGTCATTTATAGCATTTAGCGATCATTTTAGCCTATTCCTACATCCTTTCAGTTCTTTTCCTATTCCTTTTAATACATCACTTACTTCAGACATTTATACCATTTTCTTTCTTTTCCTAAGATGCACTTAGTCAGGTGATCATGTTCACAAATATGTCTCATGAATAGCTTTTTCTTTAGGTTTGAGCATATAGATTGGAAAATGCATTTTATAAACTAAGCGCTTACCTTATTATACAGCCGGCATTACACAGCTGTGGCTTAATTTATCTTAGCTTAACTTAACTTAATTTAATGACTTTTTACTAGGTTTTTTTTTTCAATCTACTGCAGGGTTCTAAAATGTACAATACATCTGATAAGCAAAAGTAGTAAAAACTGTGTTCTGTTCTAACATGTTTTCTTTATTTTTGCGATGCATTTTTCTGATGTGTACATTAAGGTGATGAACTTACATTGGTTACAGCGGTGGTTGTTACGGCTGTAGTGGCCTTAGTAGTAGTAGTGTTTGTAGTGGTAGGCAGAGTAGTAGAAGTCACTGGTTTCATGAATAAAATAAAGAAGAACTGATGGATTAAAGCAGTCTACAGTAAACAACCACCTAAGAAATAGTCATGCAATGTCCCAACAAGAGCAGAATGAGAAAAGGTTGGAGAAGCAGTACTTGACATGGTGGAGTTGACCAGGTTGGAGATAGTGATGTTGAGACAGGTCTCGGAGCCACAGCAGTCAACGGAGCAGTTGGTCTGGGAGGTGTTATTACAGAATGTGGGACAGATGGTAGCGCAGTTCACTGAATACCTCATGGGGTCCTCTCTCCTCAGCTTGTACACCACAGAATATTCACACATTTCAAAACATATCCAGAATTTACAGCATGAAATTGTCTTAGTAGTAAATGTGAGCACACACATACACAAGCACACAGATGCACTCTCCTACCTCACAGAATCTGGCAAAAGGAGGGCAGAGGGTGGCATTGGTATTCATGAACAAACTGTAGCATGCAGTGGAGTTACAGGTGAGACGTCGACAAAATAGCTGTTGGAAATTACACAAGAGCCAAATCAGCCTTTCCGAACACACTCCAACTGTTTAATGCTGAAGCCAAAATGTTGCTGTCACTCACCATTGAAGTGTTTTCTCTGCCTGGACCTACAACCCAGAAGTGTGACACTAAGTCAGTGACACACATCAGCACCATGCTTTTACGTAGGACATTCAAAACGTCTCCGCACTTTTTTAAAATATAAACTTGCGGGACGTTTCTGAACGTCCCTCGTACATTGTTAAAATTGCATGGCCAAAATGAAGAGTTTTGTTCAGTAGCAGTTTTTGGACTTGTGAATAATCAGATCACTCGCTCTACTGTTTGGTCTCTGTTTCGCATATAAACTCTGTTTGACATGTATCCATTGAACTATTTGGTTTTCTGCACATATGCTGTTACTGCACAATATATGCCCAAAATGAAAAGAATCATGTTTCAATTACCTGATGTTGGAACTGTGTCATTGGCAGAGGTGGTGTTGTTGGTAGTAAAGTTGGCCATGATCATAACTGTTGACATTGCTGGAGTCGGAACAGCAGAGCTTGAGATCTGATCATAGCTTGTGGCAGTAATAGCGGTTCCATCGGTTGACGTGGGATCGTTAGTCACAGTTGTCTCCGCTGCCCTTATACACAAGGGCAAACTCATTTGCAATAATAAAAAAAGAAGAAAGCCTGCTAGGAAAGGAAAGAGATCAATAGTATAGTCTTCAGCAGTCATTAAAAGTATATGTGAGGTGTATTAATGATAGTAAAACTACATTTTCTTTACTTCATGTCTTTTATTTTACTTTTCCATAAGCGTATTTCAAACAATACGTTTTATTGTTTAATACATTTTAAACAATACTTTAGTAATCTGCAAGGAAATACACTTAAACACATGCATTTCCTAACAGACAGAAGCACATAAACAAACATACACTTGACTGTCATATCAAATTATTTATATTAAGTCTATGTGTATGTGCTTAAGTAATATTTTAAGTTGTACTTGATACGGCTTATATTAAAACATGAATGTTTTACATTCTTTATATGTTTATATCTTTATATTTTATACTTCAGCATGTAAAAAATAAATCACTTATATTTAATTCCAACATAATGTCTTCGTAATATAGAATTTTAAAATGGGAACAAATGTTTTACTGTGACAGGTTGTAAAGTGCCTAAAGATACAAGGTGCCTAGATAAAGGTGTTATAACCACTCAGCATTCATCCAGGTCACTTTGTGGCTTAACAAGCAAAAAATATTGTTCAGAAATTGGTCAGGTACAGGGACTGGATAAAAAATGGGAGCAGTTTAAAGTCCTTAAGTAAGGAAGCATGGAGAACTATTCCTCAACACTACATTAGAAACTACAGGAAAGTACAAGAGATGACTTTTGCACAATACTGTGTGTGTGTATATGTGTGTGTATATGTGTGTGTGTAGTGCAAAAGTCATACATAATGTAAAAGTCTGTGAAAAAAAATGGTTTAGATGAGGGTTGTTTCACATTAATCCATTAATATACTACATAAAAATAAAAATAATATATACAAATACAAATAACAATGGTAAATACTGATTTTATGTCCAGTATATCAATATATTCCTTGTGGAAGGCCAGTATCACTTGTAGCTCCCAACAGACATCTGGTTTAACTCAGTCGGTAAATATATCAAAAATACGTTAAAATATAGCTGAGCTGCTGATGAAATAAATCCAAGCAAAGGCTGGAGGAACCGAGGAGATCTGAAACCAAACCTGTATTCTCCTTACCAGCTTACAAAATATCAAGTACTTTTTTTTTTTTTTTTTTACCAGTAAAACAAATATTATCTTGCATATTTTTTGCAACTTTGCTGGCAGAAAGACACATTATCTCATACTGAGAAAAAGGTGGCTTTGAACAATTTGCATTGGTGTCTAAAGTTTTTACACAGTACTGTATAAATATATTTAAAGTCATGTCAGCTCTAGTGTCATAGAATTTGTTTTTTAGAGAAGGCCAGCCAAAGACAATGGAAGTTGTTCCTATTTAAAACAGGTAAACACACTATAGGCTCCTAAGTGGTGCAGGGGTGCAACTGTCCGAGAGTTGGTTCTCTTATTAGAAGATTGTGACACCACAAGCTAGCTAGCTTTACCTCCCAAGCTCAGTAGCTTTGTGTGATGGGAGAGAAATAGCAAGAGAATGGGAGGTGGCTGTGACTAAAGTTAAGACTTTGAATGAATTGTATTGTAGATCCTTTAATAACTTAATATGGTGTACTAAAGTATGTCTTAAATGTGTACACGCAGTGGTAGCCTATACTTAAATTACATATGTAATTACATTTTCTTCAGTGCATCTCACACAAGTAAGATACATTATATCATAAGTACCTGCATTAAAGATATAGTCAGTCAGAACTTTGCATTGTATAAACATTAAAATTTGTATGTTTCACAGTAAATGCAATTTTTAAATGTATTTTCTGGCCATGCAAGTCTAGGCACTGATCAGATAAACCGATCAGATAAACTGCTCCTGATAATGCGTTCATGCTTCATGAATAACAGTGCTTCACAACACCACTTTCATATTTACACATTAAAATGTTGCCTGTACTTTGCCAGTTGAGAGAGTACTATGCATACTTCTGTTACATGTAATCCAAGACAGGGTTCTCTCCTGGAATAAGCTCATAAAATTGCCATGTATCAGATATCCTACTGTTTAATTCATAAAAGCAAACTGTCAGGCATCCTGTGTTTGCTATTTCATATACACTCATAATAATAATAATAATAATAATAATAATAATAATAATAATAATAATAATAATAATAATGAAAATAACAACAACAACAACAACAACAATAATAGTAATAATAATAATAATAGTGATTCGTAGTAGTAGTATTAGTAGTAGTAGTAGTGGTAGTAGTATAGAATCATATATATTGTTGTTTTTATGTGTAATGCGTGTAAACACATTTAGTGTTTTAGGTTGATATCAGTGGGGTTTTTGTATAGTTACCTTGTGAGCAGGGGTTAGAACCCATTATTTCCTTTGGAGTGTTTTCTGCGAACACATCAACATGTAGCAATTAATTCATAATCTACTATATCACTATATTAATTCTTCAATTTGCTATCTCGGTATCTGCACATTTCTAGTTTTAGTTTTAAGATAAAGGAACGCACCAGAAAATCTGGAAACAATAAACAAAACATTTCATTTGGCTGCAAAAACAAGCTTCTTGTCCCATCTTTTGTGAAGGAGGAATCACATCATCTTTGCATATTCAAAACTGACGAGTAACTCAATCCATGTTCCACACATTTTCCATTTTCAATAATGAGCAGCCAAGAGAGAGGAAAAAAGCAGTTTACAGAAAAAAAGAAAAATTCTTTGTATTCCTCTTGTTTACCAAGTTACATTTTCTTTCATTGCTTGTCACTGACAGTCCAAAAACAACATTCAAGCACAGTTGTTTCTTTGGTCTGCATTGAGAAATACTATTAGAAGTCATGTTTTGTTGCAGTGAACAGGTCTCATGCTGGTTGGGTGAAACGTGCAGCTGCTGTGGGTAAAAAGTAACTCCCAAGTGCTCTCTAGCCTTTAGGTGCATTTGTATGTGGATTTAAGAGGTAAACCTAGGCCGTTGTCACATGCTTCATTAATAATTAAAGAGAATATCTGGTATGCTTCACCAAATCATCGTTCATATGCAAGAAGCTGTTGCAAGGCAGTTCATATCCATAGCTACCATAAGGGCTCACTTTCAATGGGACCCGTTGCTCACACACAATTAACTTGTTTGTTCTCAGAGAATCTCTTGAGTGCAAGTGCAAAGCACGGCTTGTTACCCCTCATCCCCAGAGGAGCATGCATAACCCCTGTCAGGAAACTTTCCTGGAAACCACTGTCTATGTCAACAGGTCCTCCAGTATAAATTCTCTCTCATTCTGTTTCTCTCCCTCTCTCAGCCTCTTTGTCATGATTTTATGACGATTTTACATCACTTTAGATAAAAAGAAATAGTAAGTGAAAAAACAAAAATGATATCTGATCAGTATCGTAATAGCAGATTTATATTATAATATTATGAATGATCTCTAACATTTAAAATATCAAAAAATCAAAATTATATTTGATTAAAAAGGTGATAAAAGCGTATTTTGAATCATCAGTTTTTTTTTTAGTTAAAGGACAGTCAGCTGTGTTGATTATTCCTGTACCTACTGTAGGACCTGTTTGCAGCCATCAACATCCACTGATTAGCGGCACCGATCTCTCTCATCTCTTATGCACATCCACAGCAGCATAAACTTGCAGTGCTGTAATCTCTACCTGTGCTGGATTTTTGGTAAAATGGTACTTACTTTTGTTCAGAATGGAGGAAAACGATGCTTTGCCTGGGGATGAGAGCTGTGGCTGAAGTGAAAAGCGTCTATGCAATGCCCTTCTCTCTCTCTCTCCTCACCCTCCTTCCCTCTCCTCACTCCCGCAGCTGCTGCCTTCCTAGTGACATCACACCAGAGGTGGCTTAATTAGTGGAAACTTTGAGCAGCTCGCCATCACGATTTCAGGCCCAGGCAGAAGGGGAGGGACCATAACAGCAGTGAACAAAATCATTCAAATCATTCATGCAATCACTCACATGCAACATAATTAAAATGGTACTTGAACTGTTCCTCGTGAGGCTCTGGATCTTTAAAACAGGAACAATATTAAATGATGACAGTCACTCACTAGGGGCTCTGACCTGCATTCTGTAAAGCTGCTTTGTGACAACTTGGTTGTAAAAAGTATAATATGAATAAAATGGAATTAAACTGAATTGAATGACAGAAACTCCCACCACTCTTAAAATCTCTTTGCTG
Organism: Bryconaethiops microstoma; assembly: GCA_037577275.1. Taxonomy (NCBI): domain Eukaryota; kingdom Metazoa; phylum Chordata; class Actinopteri; order Characiformes; family Alestidae; genus Bryconaethiops; species Bryconaethiops microstoma. The sequence continues at coordinate 6,374 of JBBJLS010071894.1, forward strand.
TTTTTAATATTCCCCAGATCCTCAATTAGCTCCCCAGAGAAGGGGTGGAGAAATGGTGTCCAGCACAGTTTGGTAGTTCCCCTTCTCGAACACACTCAGTTAACCTTGCAAATAACAGGTCAGTTGAACCAGGTGTGTTTGAGGAGGGAAATCATCAAGGATCAGCCCTGCGGGATCAGATTTGAGTACCCCTACACTAGAGAGACAAGCTGCTACTATCTGTGTCCAGCAATTTTACAGCTGGAGCTGTAAAGGTGACCGCATGATTACCACAACAAATGTTATGTCCAATTTTTATTTAAAAAATATTCATATTAGTTACTCTTGGAGTCCAATTTACTCACTATTCTGTTTATATTCAGCTCCATAATTATCGACCCCCACTTTGGTAAAGATGGGTAAAAAAGGTCATTAGAATGTCTAAACCTTAACTGAAGTAAATGTAGTCTAATTAAATAAAAACCTTAATTAAAAATATTTTTGACAAAACCCCAAGACACTGTTGTTGGAAGTATTTGGGAATGAAATGTAAATAAAGCATATTCTCATTTATATTTAACCTCTCATTTATATGTAACTAAAGAGCATATTCATAAAGGTATGAATTCAGGCCACACTCCCTAATTCATTCATCGACACTGGGAACATTAGAGGACACATTCATGAAATGAGAGTGTGTTGACCTTCTTATATTAACCAATGACTGAAAAACAACTACATGCCTGAACATCCACAGTTGAAGTTTAAAAGAACTGAAGCTGTAGTGAACCTGCCTAGAGGGGGCCGAGTATTTATTTTAACCTCATGCACAGTAAGGGATTGGTTGGAGAGGCCAAACTAGACGCCATCAAGCACCAGAAGATTTTACCCCCCACCCTTGTCCTTCATCTTCATTTTCACTGGTTGTGCCAAAGAATAGAGCCGAGTCACATGAGTTACAAGGAACTAACTATCATTAATATTGTGGATATTACTTGTAATTACTTTTAAATAAGAAGAACCATAACTTGCGGCAGCCTTAGGGAAGTTTAAAATGGGAACAAGTCTGCTGTATCCTGGTCTGGGTTAAATGGAAGTGTCTCATGAAAGCTCTTTTGTGTTGTGGAAGCTCACACACAAAAGAATATGGGTCACTCAGGTAACAAAAATCAGCCTTGTATTTTCTGGAAACTCTTTAACATGGTTCTCTCACATCACAGTTCACACCCAGACGCCCCCATGTAGTGGCTGATTGAAAAGGTTTAGAACTGAAAAAAGCAGGTTGTTATAATACACTGTCATCATTTTAACATTGCAGTGCAAGGCTGTAACACAGCAGCACCCTGTGACACAAATAGGAAAACGATTTCTGTGCTACACACTGAGAAGGCTGTGGATCATGAAAACTATCCTGCCTCACTGATAGTGTGTCTGCCGAGGAATGCTAATTTGTTTGTAGAGGGAAATGGGGCCATTTTAAATGAGGAGGAAAACAGGAATATGGTTATGAATCGCTGAACTCACAAAAGACTGTGTGGTGCATAAGTGAGCTAAGCTGGTTTAAAGGGTGAAAGTAAATATAATGTAATGTAGGAATAGGCAGTGCCATTGCTGGAACTGTTTCTTCATCTCTATCTGGAGTGCTGCCCAAAGGAAGGATGTATGAACTTGATTTGCAACCCCACCATTCTTCTACTTCAAGATTCAAGATTCGAGATTCTTCTTCTTCTTCTTCTTCTTCTTCTTCTTCCGGCTGCTCCTGTTAGGTGTCACCACAGAGGATCATCTGTTTCCATTTCTTCCTGTCCTCTGCATCTTCCTCTTTCACACCGACCACCTGCATGTCCTCTCTCACCAAACCCCACCATTAACTGTCAAATCAGAGGACACACTGTAGCATCACGTTTCAATACTGTCTAAAACATTTTTTTGCTACCTAACTTATATAAAAATGCTGCCTATTCGGTAACCGAATAATCCTGTGCACGTATAGGCTAGAGCAAGTAGCTGGGTAAAAACGTCAGTTTTGTCCTTGAAAACTCAATGGCCTAAACAAAGAATAATGCCTTACTAAAACTGAGGTTTAATGAGAGGAAAAATCATTCATCAAAACAAAAACAAACAATGCTAGACCTTTCAGCTGTGGGAGGTATTTTGCTTTCAAAAGATTTGGTTATGAATTTACATGTTATACTCCTAGAATTGTTTGCTCCACTTCACTCATTTTCATAATCACAAAGGGACGTGAGGCCATATGTCGTTCTGGAATGCATTAAAACCAAAATGAAAATCATTTGTACTATGGCTCAAAGCAAACTCAATTGTGCTTGTTCATACTACTTTATGTAATTCAGACTGAAAGTACAGTGTTAGTCATGAGTGTGTATGTGTGTGTATATATATATACAAGACGCTTCTTGATACGACACTGCTGCTGTGTGTTCGGGCATATAGTCCTGCAGTCGCCGGCAGACATCCGCGCAAGCTGCAGCCAGCAGACACAGCAAGTGTCCAGTGGACTTTGGACCCAGAGCCCGTCGTACAGCGCCAGTCGCTGAATCAGAATAAGAATCAGAATCGCGTTTATTGGCCGAGTATGTGAGCGACACATACAAGGAATGTGATTCTGGTTGATGCAGTCTCTCAAGCACAATAGTATAAAACAACAATACGTAAAAATATGTGTGTACATGTGCCTACACCTCACTCACATGTCTCCTACAGAGCATGCTGCTGCTCTAATAGGCCAATAGACCGGATTCTGATTCTGATGAAATTAAGTAAACTGACGCTGTCAGCAGTTCTAGGTGTTAAGTGTATTTTAAGTGTTATTGTTTTTTTTTTATTGTAGTTCAAAATTGGAAGATTATTGTGATCATGTAACATTAAAATACAATGTTTAATTTTGTATTTTTTTTTTTACAGAGTTCTAAATGTTCAATATGTTTTGTTTGAAAAAATAAAATTTCACAAGCAACACACTAGCCTAGTTTTTATACATAGCATAAAAGTAAAAAACAATATGCAGTATTATCTTCATTATAGATGTCAAAAAGGATTTTCGGCTCCCGGTGTTTTCGCTTTTGCGGAACCGGGTCCAAATGTCTCTTTAAGTGTTAAAGGTTGCCGACCCGTGATCTAGATTAATTGCAAACATTTTGGCTGTAAAATTATTTTAAAATTTAAATGAATGGTGGCATGTAAGTGAATGAACAATCAATATTACAGACTTTCAATGTCTCTTTTATTTAATAACTGTTTCTGTACTGTAATGGTCACAGCAATCACAAATATGACCTAATATACTGAGGGGAAAAATCAATGCTTTTATTTTAATGCTTCTGACACCCTTTCACGTATGTACATTGTCTTAAACTGCACTTTATAGATGGACTTGGTTCTATTGTTCTTGCTGAAGCATTTTTCATTTTTCCCCTCAGCATAATAGGTCATATTTGTGATCGCTCGTCTCGCGTTTTTCACTCATAGGCCACGCCCTAATAATTATGCTGCCTTGTCGGAAAATCCTACCATAGAGCAAATCGACAGCAGAGTCTATCGATTCATGCTACCCTATCGAAAATGCTCCCTTTAAGTTTATACAGTGCGCAGTTTATAGTCAGTTTATAACACATAATGATGAGAAACAGGCAAATAATATGTATAATCCGAGAAAACTATATTTTACTTAAATGAGAAGAGCCTAGATAGGTAGCTCTTGATTGATAGGTAGCTCTGGCTCTAGAGTCAGTTTATATAGTCAGGTTCTAACACTGAGAAATGTTACCGTGAAGCAGGACACAGGCTACTTCAGATCGTGGCGTGCTAACAGCTTGTGAAAATTCTGGACAGTGCTGATGTTTCCTAGCTTCAGATAGCATTCTGCAAACTTTAGAAAAACGGCATTTTAGAATCATAATCAGAAAACTGTACTGATCCTAGAGGAAATTGCTAATGTAATGACTGCAAAGACACCGACCCCAGAGTAGCGACATACACTCATATGCCCTTGAACTGTGCACTGAAGACAACGTGCAGGAGCAAACAAGTATATGTACAAGTTGAAAGTAACAATTAAAAGAGCTTTTAAGATATGAGTCACCGTAAACGAGAGACGCAAACGCAAGACAACCCAGATAAACCAGTGTCAAACGCAAGACAGCACAGATAAACCTGTATCAAACGCAAGACAGCACAAATCAGCTTCCCTAACGCTAGGTAGAACAGATTTATGGGCGTGGCCTTAAATCTCAAGACAGTGGAACTGCACATGCGCAGAAGGGCACGGTAGCACATCTCCATGAGTAGAATGTTTCAAGAAACCGGGTTAAAGTCACGTGGTGCGATTGATCAGCGTTGATCAAAATTAAAGCACCCTTAAAAAATATATATATATATATATATATATAGGGG
>JBBJLS010071895.1:0-10764 GCA_037577275.1 Bryconaethiops microstoma
ATGCTGTCAGAGACACACCTACCCACCCTCACCACCTGAGATCTGCCAGTGAGGAAGTCCAGCACCCATGCACACAGGCGACTGTTGAGTACTAGATCCTTCAGCTTTGTGAACAGTCTACCTGGCACCAGTGTGTTGAACACTGAACTGTACTCTTTGAACAGCAATCTCACATAGTTACCGTTTATTGTCCATGTGGCTGAGAGTGGTGTGCAGGACATGGGAGATGGTGTCCTCTGTGGATCTGTTGGGTCAGTAGGTGAACTGCAGTGGGTCTGTGGTGCTTGGGATGGAGGAGGAGATGTTCTTCAGCAGCCTCTCGAACAAATTCATTACTACCGAAGTCAGTGCAACTGGCCGGTAGTTGGTCAGGCATGAGGGCTTGTTGTTCTTGGTCACGGGAATGATGTTGGATCTTTTGAAGCAAGTGGGGACCACGGACTTTGCCAAGGACTCGTTGAAGATGGAAGTGAACACACCTGCTAGCTGGTCAGCACAGCAATGCAGCAGACGGCCGGTGATGCCGTCACTTGTTCTCCAGAGACTGTACATTAGCCAGCAGGATGCTAGGCAGTGGTGCCTAGTGCGCTTGCTGTCTCAGCCTATTGCGGATGCCAGCACATGTCCCCCGGCATTTCTTTGTTTTGCACCTCGGGCGAGTGTTGTTGTCCATTGTTGTTGTCCGAGCTGTGCAGTATCTCAGTTGGCCACGACAGGTCGGGTTTAAAGGTGTCCAAAGTAGTTGGCGATGTTGAGAAGCATTGTGCTATCATAAACTACACAGGTCAACAGGTCAAAATCATCAGAAATAAGTTTATGTAGGTTTTGTAGTGTTTTTCATGCTTATTTCAAATCTGTGTTTATTTTTTCTGCATGTACAGTTCTTGTGATGAAGCTGGTTATCTATTGCATGAGAGTGGTATAATTAGCATATAATAATCATATACTAAGTGTCAGTGGTAGCTGACTGACACGGATCATTATATCTATGTCACAGTGTGCGCCAATCTGACTTCACACTGAAAATATTCAAACAGTAACTTGATTGGTGCCTGTGGTTTAATGAAAACCACATGCAAGTCTATTGCAAATCTAATATTACTCATAATTCAAAAAGTTGATGTGACTGAACAAAACTTAAACCAGATCTGAAATCAACATTAAAAAATGGTTTCGAAAAGTGTATTGTGGTTTCGGATGATTAAAATTTTTTTTGTTGTTGATCTGTGCAATTAAACAAGCTGACTTTGGAACATCAAGCAAAACAAAATAAATGAAAAACAAAAAAAGCACAGTCTGTGCAGAGCAGTCAGGAAGGTGTCTGGATGCGGCTGTGCCATCCCGGAAGATGATCAGGGACAGAGTATTGATCGTTTAAAAAAACATTTTTTTGGTTGAGTCCCCTCCGTCATTTATGGGGAGAGATAGAAGACGATTGAGCCCAGTGAGACAGTCTGGAATGCCAAGAAGAAAATCCTTACCCATAAGTGTCTCGGTAAGAGCCAGCAAATTCTCACTCTGCCCCTGGTGGCACAAAGCTAAAGTACTGCACTCTGAATCAGATTATTTGAATCCACAGAGCAATTCAAACACTGGTTTTATAGCAGCCACACAATCACACTTCACATTTTCTTGCGGAAATGCATCTAGTTTGTAGAGAACAAATGGTCAAGTCACCTTTGAAATATTTGTCAGAGACAGAGTCTGTGATGGCACGGCTAACCTAACAGAAAGGGACAAAACTCAGAGAAAAAAACGTGGAGCAAAACACACCGCAGACTCATAAACAGACTCCAAGACACTAAAGCTCAGGTTAGATAAAAAAAAAAAAGATGCATGTCGCAGTTTGTTAAACTAAAAATAATCAGCGCGTGACTGCAGCTGTGCATTCAGCCATCCTTAACCATGAAGACAGCAATTTAAAGTAAAGTGGCCTCTTACAGTCACATGTGAACACATTCATAGCACACAGTGTGAACAATGTGAAATTCTTTCTTTGCATTTAACACATTCACCCGAGTGAACCAGTTAACTGCCACCAACAGGGGGCATCCTGGGACTAGTGTGTGGGGACGGTTGTCATGTTTGGGTTGTACCCAATGAAGAATGGGGCGCAGGCGCAGATTTCCATTTTCCTGACTCTTTATTTTATCAAACATGAAGGCTCGAGGGCTAAAACAAATCCTCAAAAAAGAGGTACAACCTGGTAAAAGGTGATGGACGACAGACACCCGAAACACAAACGAAAACACTCTTTATACTAACCGTGCAAAAACCAAAGACCAATCAAAACCGCCAACACATTATTCCTTATTTCCTGGCCGGCTGAGAACCCTTACTCCTCCAGCCGACCAGGGAAATTATCACACCCAGTGTCACCACGCAAGTCTTATCTAATGGCAGCCTCTAGCGGCCGCCGATGTTACAACAGTACCTTGCACAAAAATAGGTACTGTTGTAATTAGAAGTGGTGCAATTAGAAGTCCTTCAAACCCATGGCCTTCTGATTGCAGGGACTACTCCCTAACCTCAAGGCTACCAGCTGTCCCACATCCTTGTGGTGGTGCAGCGGTAAAGCACTGGGCACTGAATTAAAAGATTGACAGTTTAAATCCACGGTGCAAGAATGTATTTTTTCTTACTCAAACTTTTTTGCCCATAAAACCAATGTTTAGTTGTCGCCAAAATCTGGTTTTATAGCAACCATGTAATCACACATTTTCTTGTGGAAATGCATCTAGTTATGGAATTGTCTATCAGACATATCCACATGCTTGAAGGATCACCACTTACAGCTTAATCTTGCCAAGATGGAACTTCTTATCATCCCAGCCAAACCTTCTAACCTTCTAGATGTAGGCACACTGTTCTCTAGTGACACTAGAGAACTGTGTGCCTACAACTTTGTGTTGCTACTAGGTATCAGGCGCCATGCTGAGCTTTGTTTGGTGTTAGTTTGTCATGTAGAACCAGAGTTATTGCGACTTTAAAACATGTAATAATAATAACCGCTACTGGGGTTTTAAAAATCACATGCAAATGCTCATAAAGAACAAATGCTCACAAAGAACAAAAACACCCAGATTTCTGTTTCTAAGGCCTTAGTAACAAACAGAAAAAAACACAAGAACCTGGGAGAACTTTCATGATCATTTCTGCCCCCAAGTAGGTGCGGAAAACCTGTAGAGGGAGGAGGCAACCAGAGAGTTTTACACTGTTTTTATTTGTTGAAATCAGATTTTACTGATACACGTTGAGTTCTAAAGTTTAAGGGAACCCTGACAAACAGCCCCAGCCCATTATTCCTCCTCTGCCAAACATTACAATTGACACCCTACACTGAGCCAGATAATGCACCCACATCCACAAAGCTCAGATTCAGCCCAGATCTGTTAAAACTGTCAGATGGTGATGACTAGCCAAAAAAAAGCCAGATGAACAGGTTTGTACTTGTCCAGTGATTAGACTAGTGTCCACACACTGATTAGCCCATTAGGTAGATAAGTATCCACATGAAGTATACTACTTCGCCCTGCTAAGCGCTGAGTTAAACCATAAATTATTTGTGTCAATTCTTCGGGTGATTGAAATAGGCCAAGCAATTGTTGTTCCTCCACATCAGTGAATCTGATTAAATTCTTCAGTGCAGGAGGTTGAGGTTGGAACAATCATGAAAAATATAAAACAAACTTCTCAATATGTAATGTAAGTTGATCGTATTTCATTTTGTAACTGCATTTCAACCATTGTGTTTTACAAAGAATTTCAAATGCGTTGGGAAATGACAACAGTAACTCTCAACCTTTAAGGGTTAACCATTACCATTCTTTTTGAAGATTAAATGATCAAACTCTCTGGCATCTATAAGTCAATACACAATCACAGAACGATCATGTTGTGATGAATCCAGGATCGGTTGCTCTCCACTTGGCATGTGGTGCCTATGATTCCAGCCTCAGCATATGTTCTCCAGACTGGGTTCATTTATCTTACACAACACTAGATGTTTCATGTGGAAAAAAAGCTGATGCTTTATGAAGTCCAAAGCCTAAAACATCCCCATGTGTACCCAAACATGGGGCCTCAGAAGGGTCTGGCCGACCATGTTCCATTTCTGCCTTTGCAAAACAGTGAAATTGTGACTTATGGGTATCATAACTTTTTACAAAGGTTGTTTAGAATACATTCATTTACACCAACAAAATGTGAAATCAAAGGGTCCAAATCCAACATTTTTCTTGTGTTTATTTTCACTCTAAGCAATGTGGTTTTATGTACCAAAAAATAGTCATAATTCATTTTTACATGACCAAAATAGTCATAATTCATTATTCTCCCTAGAATTAAACAGGCTGGTTAGTGAGCCTTTAAAATTTAAATATGTAAATGAGCTCTTGTCCTGATTGGCTGCCTTGTGCACCCCTTATAACTTCATTGCTGAAGAGGTGGACATTTGAAAATGGAAATGCATTGGTATTTGTGATAGCACAAGAACAGTGGATAAAAACAAACGTAACATATTTTTGCAGCCATTCAGACTGATGATATATCTTGAAACTGTATACACTACAAAAGTTTAAAAAATTGGAAATTTTAACTTCAAGGGGCTTTTCCTTTCTCACAAAAATGATGGTTATGTAATCTCTCTAATCTTCACAGTTCATATCCAGCAAGCTTTGTCCTCGCCTGCATAAGAAGACATGTCCTCTGGGACATTGTCCTTTGATTAAACCCAAAGTGTTCTAATTCCTTGTAAGGTGGAGGGGCACCAAGCTTACACTGAGGTACCAAAAATGGTTCTGATCCGGCAAGGTTCAGTAAATGGCTTGTCCTTGTCCAACGTTGCTCAGTGAGAATTCTGACAGCGCCTGGATTCTTTAGATTGTTCCATTCCAGGTTGTGAAGTTGAAAGTGCCTGACCGTATTATGTAATCTTTTTATTTTATAACTGGAAGTATAGATCTTATGAGTTTAACCAAGCTGTACAAGGTCATAAGTTGATTGAGATATGTTTGCAATAAGGGTGAAGTTTTTCAGGCTGGCCCTTTAAGCTCACTGTCAGCCTTGATAACTTAAAGAATGCTTCAAATGCATGTGTGTGGAGAATGGTCTTGTACTGTGAGGATATATGCTCACACACACACACACACACACACACACACACACACACACACACACACACACACATTTGCAGAGAGCCTTGCTTTCTCAAGACGTGGGAATGTGAGCTGCCAGGGAGAACCTCCTTCTCCAATGAAAGCAATAACCTGGTACTGAACTGAATATAACAAGGCAATAACTATTGTGCTGAGACTTCAGTCCCTGCTTTACAAGCCTTGCGTACAGTACACTTTGTCTTTAATGAGCTTTTTGTCGAACAGTGCGCTGCTTTTGCATGGTGGATAAGGAAAACAAAGGAAAATAGCCGAAGTGGTTAACAGCATGAAACACTCGGCTCAGGATCCCTCTAGATCAACATGACATCTTTTATGTAATGACCATATTTATAGCGACAGAAACATGCATTTCAGGCTAGAATAGAAGCGCAACCTGTCTTCAAGTGCAGGGCTGGAGCCTATCCCATTGCTCATAGGGTGAAAGGTTTAGAAACACATTGGACTGGTCACCAATCCATCAGAAGACCTCCCAGGGGCTATTCAGCATCTCCAATTCACCTGATGTGACCTTGAACTGTGGGCAGGAACATTACTCAGAAAGGAGCATTCACTGTGGAGAAATACCCTGGAAAGGTTACCAGTCCATGAATGAAGAAAATTTGCACATTTTCTTCATTTTGCAAATGCACAGTTAATATGTATCTACATCTGCACATTACACTTAAGTCTTCACTAACTTATTTTATATAAAAATTCTTAAACCTAATCTCAGCATTTGTGTGGACAGCAAAGAAAGAATTGCATTGCACAGAGAAATGTGATTTCTACTGTACATATGACAAAAGTTTTGAATCTTGAATCTCTTTGAATCTTCTGGGAAACCCTGGACATGTGAGGCAACAGCACTACCCACTGGGTCAATCCCATTCAGTATAATCTACAGTAATTCTACTTTTATTATAATTATTACACCTTCAAGGCATAATGCCACTAGCATTTTGCATCCCTAAATCATCGGCACTTTCCTCAAATTATGTGAAACTGAATAGACTTGTTAATGTGATTTTTGGCCCTTTAAAACAGTGGTTGCCATCTTGAAACCTGAATGGTTTGAAACAAGTGTGTAATGATTTGACCATAAGATTCATTGGCTTAAACAAACTTGCATAGCTTGTTAGCTACATTGGCCTCATACCAAGTATTTCCAGCCACATTTGGAAGAAGTTGGCAGTTCAGTCAAATGCTCAAAACATTTGTATGTTTATTATGTAACACAAGCCACCATATGTTCAGACTCTGGTCGAAGATATATGTTTTATGGAACGCCATGGCAGTTGAAACCGCTGGCCCTCTCGCCTTCCATGGAACATCGAAAGGTAATTTACAATGAAAGCTCCACATCGCGGGTCTTTATGGCTGTGTTTGTTTGAGCACTGGTTCTTGGCCTTTTTCCCTGGAAAGCTGTCTGCCGGCCAGCAAGAGGAAAGTATTATTGTATAGTATCTCCTCCAAAAACATATCAAGGCAGCTCAGAATATGCTAAAAATACACTTACCAAACATATGGCAGTCACCATACTTATCGAGGCCTTCGGACAAGTGATTTTTGTTGTTTTCTGCACTTAAAAAACTTGAGGAAATCCAGAGTTTGGATAATGTCTTATGGTTTTGGACAACTGGAAGCAAATTATTGCCAGGCCATTGACACCGGATGAGCTGCTTAGTCTTCGATGTCTGGAGACATGTGATTCCTTCAACTGGATCAACATATTCATAAAACCTTATTTAGATTTCCCAACATCCTGATCAGGCATCAGGACCTCAGCTTTCTTAACCCAGGCCACTGTAATGGGATACTTTATGTTATACTCACATTTGAGTTTGTCATGTGATCAGTGTTTATTATTCCTGCCATCCATCTGGGAAAGAAAACAACTGAGAGAACTGCTTTGGGAATTATGTTTTGGAATAACTGGGATTGCCAGCGTCGAGGGAACTGCATGACTTGAGGATTTTTAATTGCTGAGGTTGGAAACAAGCTGTTGAAATTAATCACTGTTTGTTTCTCCAGCCTTTCTGATGTTCACACAGCAGCTCGGGCGCCAGGTATGCTTGATTAACCCAAATAAACCCAACTTTGTGGAAAATTATCCCAAAATTCTTTAGGTAAGAAAGCAAAGGAAAGAACCACAGTCAAATCTGTTGGCGCGGGAGGGAAGGAAATCATTATTGACATCTATTCCGCGTGAGTTAATTGTAAAGCATTCCCTTTTAATAGCGATTGTCATTTTGTTGTGGCTGTTGCTTTCTGTTGTTTTTTTGTCATGGGGCCTGGTGGCCGTCAGCCTGTCTCGTACGCCTTAATGTTTAGTTATTGCTTCAAGCTGCATATAGACACAAACAGTCTGGTGACTCTCTTTGAAGTCCCGACCACAGAGGGTCTGGTCTTCACACTCATTGGCTGATGCTGCATCAAGGGCTGCTCTCTTGGTTTACTGTTTGTTTTATAAGAAAACACACATTCAAACCATTGCAATCTATGTATGTGAAAACCAGTGTTGCCTTTGTACAGGCAGGATGGACACCCAACCATTACACCTTTGAGGTTGTTTGACATCTCAGCCATCACACCTTTATGAACTTGTTGGACACCTCATTCCAAAACCATGTGCAGTAATACGGAGTCCCCCCTGAACATAGTCTTCTGGAGTGTGTTTGTCGAAATGAACGGCCAAACAGTATTTATGAGGTCAGGCACCAATACTGGAGATGAAGGCCTGGCTCATGTTTGATGTTCCAGTTCCTACCAATGGTGGTCAGCTGGGTGGAGGTCAGGGCAGGACACTGGAGTTCATCCACACCAAACTCATCAAATTCTATTGGCAAATGCTCTACAGAACAGTTCCTCAATTCACCATTGGACCTTGTTCACTATCCAACTTGCCGAACTTTACAAAAGTAGCTTCAGGGAACCTCAGGGAACTGTGTCCTGAGCCCAGATGCTGCTGGAGGGCTGTAGGTGTTCGTTAGGGTTGGTCAGAACTAAGCCTGTTAAGACTTTAACAAGAGAACATGAAAATTCCCATTAACAGAAGCTAGAGGCCAAAAAGCTTTGAGCAGGTGTCATCAGAGCTGGTGGTTTATAGCTTTACGCAGGTACTGCTTTCAAGGGTGGGAATGTTCTGGATCAAGATCACACATCGCAGTTGCCATGGCAGCACTTACTAGTAAGTTCATCTTCAACGTGTATCCACGGCTATGAGGCGGAGTGTCACGTCTAGTACATCTCGGTCATGCTCCCAATGAATCCCGTCGCCCGAGTAGTAGGTGGTACATGGCTCTGGATGTGAAGTTATGACATCATGGTGTGTTGTGTGTTTGGTCGTTGGGTGCCTAGACAACCCAGGTGTGAGTAGTGGGGCTTCATTAGCCCCATAGCTGGGTTGCTAGGTACCTGACGATTTCTCCACCTGTCTGGTGTTTGTTTTAAGTAATGCTTGTTGATTAGTTGATTGTCCCTGTCGTGTGATTGGCTGTGTGTGGATGATTGTGGGTTTAAATTGCCTGAATCTTGGTGTGGTCACCCCATTCACTACCGTGGGTTCTGTTCGGAGTATGTTTTTGAGAACTTGGATTGTTATTTCTGTTTGCATGTTTTGTACACCCTAGAAGGGGAAGGAAGCAGAGACTCGGGAAGGACTGTTCATGGGTTCCCAACCTACTCTCTTAGTGGCAGTGAGAAAGTCTGCATAACTGGCTACTGGATCCAGTATTGTCAGCAAAAGAGAGGTACTTATGTGGTACATCTCTCCCTCGTCTCTTTCTCTGTGTGTCTGTGTGTTTACAGGCATGAGAAATGAAGGACAAGTGTATTGGAAATCTCCATGAAGTGTGGAGTTATTGGTACTGGCTCCTGTATTACAGTGGGCTTGCGCTAAAGACAAGAGAAGAGTTGATGCCGCAGCAGAGTCCCCCTTCCTGTGTTCGCGTTTGAGTTTGCTCGGAGTGAAGGTCCTCAGAGACTTTGCATTTGAACCTGTATTTTCATTATTACACTTTATTTACTTATAAGTGGTCTCCTGCGAGTGTGTCTGCCCCTCATCCGCCATGACACGGAGTGAATATTTGAAGCAAGATTCTATACATCACAGTTTCCATGGAGCTGCCGAGAAGAGTGTCAGATACTTGCAGCAGAAGTGGACAGTGGTGGACCATTTGTCCAGGCTTGGCATTTTTTGCCAACGTTTTTTAGCAGAATGAAACTTGGCCTGCTGCACGTCATCATTAGGCATACTTTAAACAGCTCCCTTCTAATTTAACTAAACTAGTCTAGGTACAGAGACTGTCTAACCAAAATGTTAACAACAAGGGAAAGCCAGCAGCCCTCAATGACTGGCATTTTGCTAGATTAGCTAAACTTCTCACTAGATATGTAGGCTGCTAGGTTTCATAATGAATTGTAATTCTTGCTCAGTGTTATTAGGAATGTAGGCTATATCAAGTTGAGGCTGTTAACATGCTACAGATTTCTTTTCCTTAAGCATTGTTATTGTAAAGTTTTGGCAGAGTTGAAAATGACTGGCTGTATGTCACCATTTAGCATGTTATGCTTGTGAAATGCTAATGCTAATAAAAAACAGCATCATTAATTGGTATATTTTAAGCAGCTCCCATCTAATTTAGCAAAACTGTAGCCGAGGTACAGAAACGATGCTACCAACAAGGGAAAACTAGCAGCCCTCAGTGATCATAACGACTAGCAGTTTGCAAGCTTTGCTAAACTTCATTTTAGCTTTGCAATTATGTAGGCTGATGATTTTGAAATTGTTTTATGCTGTGTTTTTCTGTCACAGGGTAGCATCTTAGTGTATTACATTCAGTTCACTTCTTGCCTATTTTAAAGATGATATTATGAATGTACAGTATATTAAAATTTGAGACATGCTACATGCTATTCCTGTTGCAGTGATGCAGAAGCATTGTTGCCTGAATCCTATTAGCAATTTTTGATGAAATGTAACAGTTAATAATAATTGATCAGAAGTAATCTTTTAGCATACTTTAAGCAGCTTCCGCTTGTGACAAAATGTAGCAAAACCTCAGTGCTTGTTTTAGGTTTTGCAAGTGCATTCAAGAACTTTGCATGAAACCCCAATGTACTGTGTGTCTTCACCTATGTCGTGTCTTCATCAACTAAATTGTGTAGTCGTCACCTAAACGGTCTTGACACAGACCTACATCTGTCATCAACATGACTATTTCCTTTTGACAGATTTGACAGATTTTATTCCACTATACTATTATTAATATTACTATTTTAAAACAAGCTCCATTTTTTTTCAAGTCTCCTTCTATCCTCATCTGCCATTTCACTTTTACTCCTCCTCTGCTTTTCTTCTTCCTCTGTTGTTTAATAGTTGTCTACCTTAATTTTCTGTAACTGGTTGAAAAGTCTGAACTTTCCAAAAGTGTTTTACACTGCAAATGAGCCAAATCATGATTTCATTTGATCCGGACCAAGACCATCTCTTTACTTGAAAGCAGTATGAGGCAGCTTCCACACCTGCTATTCTGGTTTGGGAAAATCTGAAGGTTCAGACCAAATAGGGAAGGCGTGAAAGCACCCCTAGAAAGGTTTAGTATGTATA
>JBBJLS010071896.1:0-10764 GCA_037577275.1 Bryconaethiops microstoma
GCAAAGCTGTTCGGTTCAATACTTGCACCTATAAAAGATAAAACCTGAGAAACTGAACATTTTTGCAGTGGTCTCTTATTTTTTTCAGGAGCTGTGTGGTGAAGCTTCTCAGTACATCCAGCACAATAGCTGTAGTGGTCTCTGTTTTCATTCTGGATCTAAATGAAATGCTAAAGCCGCAAAGTAAGACGTGTGAGCCACAGCAGAGCAGTCCAGGTGCCGAAGCATTGAAACGAAACCCAGGGATAATCATTTGCAAGGCCTCAAAAAAAGCACAGATCCATCAAAATTGTACTTAAGTAGTTGCAACTGTGCAAATGTAATTACATGCTATCCAAGTCTGAAGCAATCGCCCCTGACGTGAATGGAAAGCTCTGTCTAAAGATAACGCGATACAGTTCATCCTAACGCGCCGCAATGAAAGGCACATGGGGCGTCTGTACCACGGATGCAATTTAGAGGAACGTGGCTGGTGAGAAAATGTTGGAATGGCGTTGTCCACCCCGTTCTGGCTTCACTGAACCTCCCAGGCCATGAACAACACGAGTTAATGAGAAACTGTGTATTGAATATTGCAGAGCAGATGACACTAAAGGGCTCTTTGATCTGTCATGGCTTTTGCTTCTCCGCCGCTAATGAGAGCAGCAGGTGGCCATTACAGTGAAGTTTGTGTGAAGTTTGATCCGCCGCACTTTCAGATGGGTCCCTTTACATTTCTAAGGCCCTGTAAGCAATGACACTCTCGCAGCTGAAAGGCTTTGAGGGAACATCTGAGCCGGAATGCACAGATGGCTGTTTTGGTTCTAAACGTTTCCAAAGCGCTGAGCTTATTACATGGCATGAAGGTCAACGTTTACTCCGTGGGCAGATGGTCTACACAACATTTCTTAACAGGATATCCATTATTGTGGCACTGAAATGTTTAAGAAGCACTAACAGATGGACTCGTTTCATAACAGGTGCATTTTCTCAAAAAAACAGATGCTGAAAAATGAACGTTATGACTTAGGTGGGGGTACATTTTCTGTATCTTTAGTCAGGGAATATAATTCCAGTGGTTTACTCAGTTTTTAAAAGTTATTTCATCTTCGTCTCTATCTTATATCCATATATTTTTCCCACTTTTGTGTAGTTTTCTGTATTTTTAAATGGTATATAATATTTCATTTTTAAAATCTCATTTTTAAAATATCTTCGTCTTGATTGGCTGCCCTGTATTGTAAAGCAGTTTGAGCTGAAACACTCCTTATAACTTCAGTGTGAACGGGCGGGACTAAACGGCTGCATGTCGAATAGGCAGATATGTGTAAATGAGCTGGTTCTTGTGACATCACAAAAGCAGTGAGTTCAAAACTGACATTTTTGCAGATTGGGCCTGTGTGAATTGGGGAAAATCCATTTTTTTAAAGATCAATTCTAGGCCCCCGGTCAACCAGTCAAAAATCTGAATGCACATGCACTACGCTGGATATTAACAGATGTTTTGATGTTGGAACCATGCCAGTGGTTCAAAAACTGTTGGAGGACAAGGGGCACCAAATTCCAGCTATAAAAAGAATAATAAGAATAAAACTTAAGAAGACACAGTCACAATAATTACAGGCTGCCTGTATCGGACACTCTTTTCTGAGTATATTATGTTGATAGACTTTTTACTAAACCTCATAACAATTTTTTTCATCAGCTACAGTGTCGATCAGGGGTCCTGGAGGGTCCGGCATCGTTTGGTAGTTCACCTAACACACTCACTAATCCTGGCAATTAAGGGGTTGAACCGGTGTGTTAAGGTGTGTTTGTGCTGGAAAATCTGTGCTGACCGGATGGGGCTCAGATAAATATGAAATTATCAGCAGCACTACGGCTGTTTAATGTTCAGGTTAGAACTGTGTTGCCTGGTATGTACTTTGCTGGGAAACTAGAATTAGGCTCTGTAGCTCCACCATGACCAGTAATCATCCAAACCATGGGTGCCTCCCATCTAATGGGCCAAGAGGAAACAGTCCACATGCAGCATCTTTCAACAAATCTGCACAGAAATATACCCTCTATAGGCAATTGCTATGAAAACATAAGCAAACTTAACTTCTAAAAGTGTGAAAGTCAGTGTGCGGGTTCACATTTTAGTTCATAACCACTTGGTTTCATAGCTTTGATGGTATGTTTATTGCTGGGTGTCAAGTATCAGGCTGATTTCAGCAGAAAATGCTGGCAGGGATGTCAGAGTGAAAAAAAGAATGGATCTTCTACTTCTAGATGCTCAGCTGAAGTGAAGAGCTTCAATTGAAACAGCTCATTTTAAAGTTTAGTAGTTTCTAAAGAAAAAGTATTGTATTTTCAGTATCAGCCAAAACAGAAAGTTTCAATATCGGTATCTGAAACAAAAATGTGGCATCGTTTTTTGTCCCATAACTTTTATTAGCGATTCTCATGCAAAAGAGTGTTAGAAGAACTTCAGAACAATACGACTCCCTTTTCCAGTTGTCAGGAAGCAATTGGAGAGCTTATAGCAGGAGTGAGTGAGAGCTGCTGGAGGAAATTGTTTGACCGACAACATAAACACACGTGTGTTGGCCTTACTATATTTGTGAGGACGTTCCATTGACTTCTGTAATTCTGTCAGTAATACTACACCTGAACCTGACCCTGACCTTAACCTCAGTGACCAAAGGCGCTTTCTGATCTTTTCGTTTGTCATAAAAAAGCTGAATTTGTGGTGAAAAATAGTTTTCCTGTGAGGTTTCCCCATTTCTACAGATTTATCAGTATTCCTATCACTATGAGGACACTTGGTCCTCACAAAGTGATAACTACACACACACACACACACACACAGAATCCACAAAGAATCTGAAGTACACCCTAGTGTCGTCCTCTGGGAAAACAGTAATTACAAGACTTGAATGTACGATTAAATATTTTTGTTTTGTGGATTTGTCCTCCTTTTTTTGAAATAAATGATTTTGATGTTGGTTGTTAAAGTTTTAAAACATACCGTTCAAACAGCTTGTGTACAGAAAGCTACAGAAACCGCTTGTTTGAGCTTAGCTGTTTCTGTAACGCTAAGAAAGCCACCGTATTTACATGCAGTCACGTACATTAACGTACAGCAGTTTCGCCCTGCCCACTGCTGCAGAAGTTTCAGTCTGGGCTGTGTTCCAAATGAGGCACAGAACAGGGCAGCCGATCAGGGGCAGAGCTTGTTTGCGTCTTCTTTCGTTTTATTGTTTGTCCCTCCTGGCTGATGATGACCATCTTAGTCGCCTAGTGGTTAAGGCGTTCACCCTGTGATCAGAAGGTCACGGGTTTGAATCCCAACACTGCTAGTGTCATCACTGAGGTACCCTTGAGCAAGGTACCGTCCCCACACACACTGCTCCCTGGGTGTCGTGGTCCTGGCTGCCTGCTGCTTCACTTGGTGAAGGGGTTAAAACAGAGAAAGAATTTCACACTGTGGTGTGTTCACTTATGACAAAATGGTCACTTTACACTTTTACACTTTAAATGACCTTATAAATACCCCTTTAAATGATATTTAAAATAAGAGTCTGGAATTCTCTGTGGCACGCATTTGTCTCCAGGCAGGTCTGTCCTGAGGGATTCCTCAGTTTTTTTTAGGTCAAATCCAAAGCTGTCAGGTCAAATCCAAAGAAACTCATTTCTGTCTATCAGTAATTAAAGGTTGCAGATTGGTATTGATATGTATCCGTATCGGACCAATACAGAACGTGCTGGATGGAATTTCATCGGGGAAAATAAGAATGAATCCTTCCAGTCCCATCACACAGCACACACTCACACTGCGATGTCATGTTGTTTTCGGACAGTCGAGTGTGTGAATACTTTGAACACAATTTACCCTCATTTCAAAGTAAAGTGGCCCCTTACAGCACACAGTGTGAAATTCTTTCTCTGCATTTAACTCATTCACCAAGTGAAGCAGGGGTGCCCGGGGAGCAGTGTGTGGGGACCGTACTTATCTGAAGAGTACCTCAGTGATGACACTAGCATTTGGGATTCAAACCTACAACCTTCTGATTGCTGGGCCAACAACCTAGCCGCTTGGCCACCCAGCTGCTCCACTGTTATGATCAATGCTATGATCTTAAATGAAAAACTCAGCTCATTTGAAAGATTAGTAGATTTGAAAGTAGAAATATTGTATTGGTATCAAGCGATTCTCAAGGTCTCAGGGTTTCAATACTGACCAATACTTGTTAATTGCCTATCTGGGAAAACCAAACCCACTATTTAATTGTACCATAAATATGGTTAGTAATAGTGTAATAGTATTTGGGCAGGACACTGGGTTGCCTCAATTCCCAGCTGGTAATCTGAGGGTTCTTTCTGTGTGTAGTGTGTATGTTCTCTGTATGTGTTTCCACCAGGTACTCCGGTTTCCTCCCACAATCCAAAGACATGTTGAAGAATTGGAGATGCTTAATTGCTCCTAGATGTGAGCGTGTGTTTTGTGTATCGGTGCTGTGATGGACTGGCGACCTGTATAGGGTGTTTCTCTGCCTTTCACTCTATAACTGCTGGGTTCAGGAGAAGCGTTTTGGATGGATAATAGTAATTTAAAGGCTTAACTGTTCACTGTACATCATGTCTATGTATGACTGTGCATGTCAGCATGGGTTACTATCTGCTTCTTTTTAAGCAAATGACCAAACATCTGCAAATGCAGGAAGTGTCTGCTGATTTATCCCTCGCAGTGTTTATTAAATGTAGCCAGTGTGGAGAGATGGACACAAACAGTCCAACACTAATCATTGTAGTGGTTTATTCCAACCACATGGCCACCAGCGGTGCAGCGAGCTTGAAATTCTGTTTTTTGCCGCCTGCCACAATAGGAATGTGTACAACAGTGGGTTTAGTGGGGCACAGTGACTGGATGGTGGGCTTTAAATGACCAGTCATGTGCATTGTGGTATCACAAACTAAGCCCCCCAAGGCCCACGTCACTTCTTCCCATTCTGGACCGTGACATTCTGGGCTGAGCATGTTAAAAAGGTTGGAATATCCTTAGACAGGAGAACCGTTTTCATTCCAAAATGAGTTGAAATAGTATTGCACAGCATTTACATAGTTTATTACATTTACATTCTGGGAATGTCTGCTTTTGACCCTTTTCTACATGTTCTGGGCTTTGAAAACCTTTAAAAATGTCAAAAATCTAAAGTCTTTCGTTTTTGGTAAATTAGCTACATGAAATAATTTATAGAAAAGCCATCATCTCCAGTAATAACTGAGACAGAAGAACCATTTTCATTACAAAAAGGATGAACCTTTAACCTAATGTGACTAAAACTAAATTATGGGCTCTTTCAAGAGCCTTGCCATTGCATAGAAGTTCTTTAGACTTTCGTTACATTTACAAAATGTGTTCTTTTGAGAACCCTCCATTGATTATTTGAGGAAGGTTCCCTTCCTGATATCCTTATTGTTAAGAGCAGTCATCATCTTTATTAAAAATGTGTTTCAAATATCATTAGCATATCAAGGCAAAAACCCAGCATTGCAGATTGAACCGAATAGAATCAAGTGAATGTTTACATCCCCATTAAAAAACCTCCTGGTGTGTCCCGGTGCTGGAGCTAAACAGGCTTTAGCTTCATGGACATGTGTCAGGACTGCTGTCGTGATGGCGGTCTCTAGTTTTATGCCTGGTTTGTTGTGCTCCGGCATGAATGAGGGCTGGAGGGCAAATGCAAGAACTGAAAGAGCAGAAGCCATTAAAACAAAGCTGTAATCCACACTTCATCTCACACCGTGGTGTGAAAACCCAACAGCTGAGAGAGGAAGCGCTCAACGAGTGTTTACTGAGCACTGAGAGCACTTATCTGATACGGAACTAACCCTACAGTCACTACTGTCGTTCCAACGTAATTACCTCACAAATTATACAGTTAAACACATTTACATTCAGTTTCAGTAGGTCCAGGTGTGCACTTTTGGCCCTTTTCTGCTTGTTCTGGGCTTCTAAAACCTTTAAAGTGTGGCAAAAATGCAAACAATTGTTTTGGGGGTTTTTTAGCAAAAAAAGCTACTTACCAGGAATAATTCTTATAAAACACCACCGTCACCTGCAGTAACTGACTCCTAAGCGTAAGTAAAAGCACTAAAGTGAATCTGCCATAGAGATCCATACAAAATGTGTCCTGCGCCGCTAAAGAGACAGGTATGGACATGTATGGTCTCTCGCGCAGCTCGGAGGACTCCTCTCCTTTCTTTTCATGTCATGTCTGTTTGTGTATGTGGTTGATTTAGTTTAGTGGCTGTGTGTGGAATTTTGTGTGCTGAAGTCTTTTGTAAATTCCACTTGTCTTTGGTGCTGGCTGCTGTAGCACCATGCCGCAGCGCTGATGGGGCAATAAAACATGACCATCAACACCCCGACACTTTACAGAGGGGGTGAAGTGGAGCAAATGAGACTGTGACTAGTGCAGTCATTTGTTTTCATATCTTACAAGCATCTATGTAATGTAAAAAGCATATCCCATCTTATATAAGTACCTATTTGTAATAACAATATGTCCCATATCTATTATCTATATGTAAGAATCTGAGATATTTCCTATATGTATTTTATATATAAGTGTCCATATGTACTAATAATGTCCTTTATACACACACACACACATATATATATGTGTGTGTGTGTGTGTGTGTGTGTGTGTGTGTGTCTGTGTGTGTGTGTGTGTATATATATATATATGTGTGTGTGTGTGTGTATATATGTATGTATTTAAGAAATAAGTGATCCATGTGCTTCATCCAGTAACACTGGGCTTTGGGATGAGTAACATTTAGTAAGTAAGCATCATTACCTGGTCTCAGTAGTGCTCTCATGACTGAATGCAATCAAATCCTCATAGCAATATATACATATAGTGTAAGGCCTTCTCAGAAGAGTGAGGCAGTTGATAGTAGAGGTGGGAACGTTCTTTTAATAACTGCTGACATCATAAGAAACACCGAATGAAGAGGTGTCTACAAACTTTTGGACACATTTCTAAATATTTTCTGTCAGTGACTGCAGTGTTTTCTTTTTCTCAGATACTCCTAAAAACACACATTTTGAGTTCTTTTTTGTCAAATGCATGGTTAGAAGCCACTAATGCCACAGCCCAATTGGTAATATGTCGTTTTTGAGGCAGAATGCTGATATATTTCTTTCATCTTCTGAATTGCACTTTCCTACAAGCAAGGTCCTTTCAAAGAAGCAGTACTGAGATTTTCCAAGACGTTTGATCCTGTTTTTTTTTTTTCTCCAAATGTGAAATAATGCTTTTAAACTTCAATGAAAACATCAATTCAGTGATTAAATATTCCCTGATTAGAAAAACATCGGGAAAAACATGGTCCTTTTATCGTCTGATTTGGAACTTTAAGTGAAGAAACAGTGCTGGACGTTAATAAAGATCACGAAATAACAGTCAAATGCAATGACGTGATTTTCTCCAAGTGGTTTTTGGAGGAAAGAGCGCTGACGTATTCCCTCAGTTCTCTGAATGGGAACCTGAGCCGCCCTCCATTCTCTCTGAGGAGATATTAGCTAACATCACACCCTACAGGTTCTCTAAAAATACCATCCGTGCCACACAACACCGCCCACGTCAGCGGCACACAAAGGCCACACTATAGGCATGACGTCAGGGGTGATCTCCACTGCGGGGGGGTAGCTACCCTTTCCTGCTGATCTGTGACCAGTCTGGCAGTCTGTTGGTGATTAATGTGCAGATTAGAGAAGGAGAAACTCATTCAGACTCGGAGTTAAGAGAGAAAGCCCTCAGATCACCCACAGCCCTATAATAGAAGCCTCCATTCAGCGAGGCTTTGTTGGCGGTTGTTGAACCGGCCGGTGACCTCTGTCTGGGAGCCTCTAGGTGTCAGAACAACAATAAAGACCAGCTTTCAAAAATGTGGCTGGAACAAAAGCGTTGAGATTTATGCAGCCTTTTCTCAAAGGGAAGCACTCAAAGTCATTGCATGTCAAGGTTTAATCATCACATTCACTCTAACTTAGAAATGACAAACCAAAATATCCTTTTTAGCAGATTGACCATCAAATTTTGTCCTAAAATACACTTTTATTTTTTGTCCATTTTAGATAACAGTGTGTTCTACAGGACCAGAAACCACATAAGTGAGTCTGTAAGGGATGACTCAGGGCTCCAGACAAAAAAACCCCCAAAAACATAGGAGCCATTGGCTCCTAAAGACAAAATATTTGGGAGCCAAATTATTTTTTAGGAACCATAATCTCTGTCAAATGTGATATAAATAAAAAAATATTCTCACGGCACATTTTGTCTCCAGTCTTGCCCCATGTAAAGAGTGTTAAAACGAAACAAGAAATCATGGCCTGGACTAAATTGTTGCCAAAGTAAAACACAGAGTTTCTCGTGTAGTAAATGTTTTTTTTTTTTCTTATATTTTAGAACGCTCTCCGCTCTCTGTGTTGCCAGGTCATGTGAATCGTTTCAAACGAAACTGAATCTGTCAGCACTGCTCTCGATAGAGATGCGGCGGTCATGAACGGTTCTTTGACTGAATTTGGTAAAACGACGAGACGTTTGGGAGCCAAAACTGCCGAAACTTCTTGGTGATCTGATCCAAATGATCTGACTCATTATAAAGAGCTTAAATTCCCCTCACTAGGTCTCGATCGAGCCTCACTGTAATCACGTGACAGTGTAGTAGGAACGGCAGACTCAGATTGAGCGTATCTGCACATAATTATAAGATGTCATTTTTATTGTACTTTTAGTTATTTTAATGTCTCTTGGTTGTGAGAGACGATCGCCATTGGCGACTGAAATGATAAAACTAGTCGCAAAATAAATAATCCAGTTGCATTGGCGACCATTTTAGTCGCCATCTGGAGGCCTGTGACTTAACACACTCAACACGTCTGAAGAGGGTCAGTGAAGTTTGCTCAGTGCTAATTGCTGGGTTTCCATTAGTTGTTAGTGGTACTAGAGTCATAATTCAACTGCACAACCACACAAGCAAACTTTGTAATAATTTTGTGAACGCCCAGGTGGTGAAGGGGGGGGGTTGAAGACGTACTCATTATTTGTCGACGGGGGTGGATGCGTGTCAATTCAGATTTGGCGATCACTGAGCACCATATTTGGAGTGCTGCAGCACCCCCCAGGCACCCCAGCACCAGTTATGGATTGAGTACATTTAAGCTGAAAACTGGACTTATAACTTGAATGCAAAACCCTCCTAGTAAAAAATGCAAAAACCCTTCCAGTATCGGTTTTATCTAAGATATCTGGCTGCTACTTACAGCGTCAGTAGAAGCATCTTATGGGTTTTCTTCTAAAATGCTGTCATTCATGATTTTTGTTTTCTAAAAATTGTTTTATTTCATTTCTTTACAAAACATTGTAGTTACTCCGTGCATTTTAATCCTCTTATTTTTCTTACATGCTCCATGTGCTTCATTGTTGTTTACTTAGCTATGAATGGGTGTTTAAAAAATTTAACTGCACTGAACTAACCTGAACCGAACCAAGTAGCATTAAACTGAACTGAACCAGATTGGACTTAATGTCATTTTTTTAATTTAGTTGAATCGAATCAAACTAAATAGAATTGAATTGATGAAAGCAAATCAGATTGACTCAAACTGAATTATAATAAATTGAACTGAACTGAGCTAATATGACCAAAACTGAACTTCAATTGAACTGTGTTAAGTTGGTAATTACAACTGTGTGGTTAGGGTGCCGTTGTGTGACCAGTCCATATGACGTATGTGCGGGGAAGTCCTTAGGTTCCTCTCACACTTTGTAGGGGAACAACCTCATAAAACAGCCATAAAATGCCAGACTGTTTGGATGAAACACCTCCGCAGTGTGAAATCTGTGAGGGAGGCCAAAGATCGCATTCTTCACGTCCCTCTGCAGTGTGTTCTCAGTGGGTTTCACTGAAGACATCAGTCAAACATGAGCTTTCTACAGGCAGTTTGAAATATACATTGACACACTGACATGACATTAACATCATAATCAGCCGTAACCTTAAAGTCACCTGCCTAATGTAAGTGTAGGTCATCCTGGTGCTGCCAAAATAGCTCTGACCCATCAAGGCATGGACTCCACAAGACTTCTGAAGGTGCTGTGGAACTGCACTAAGACGTTACAGCAGATCCTTTAGGTCCTGTAAGATTGAGATCTGGGGAATTTGAAGGCCAGGTTAACACCTTGAACTCTTTGCAGTGTTCCTCAAACCATTCCTATACAGTGTTTACAGTATTAGAGAATACTGTTGCCATGAAAAGGTTGCATAATTACTTCATGGTGCAGTTTTGATGATCACATCCCCATTGTAGGCACTTTCAGTGGTAGACAGGGGTCACCATGGGCATTCTGACCAGTCTGCAGCCCCATACACAGCAAATTGGGATGCCAGTATGAACTTTTTCAGCAGTTTGTGCTAAAGTAGCTCTTTTGTGGGACCGAACAAGATGAACCTTTACTCCCCATGCAGTGCATCAGTGAGCCTTGAGCACCCATGATCCTGTCGCCAGTTCAGTGGTTCTCCTTCCTTGGACAACTTGTGGTAGATACTGTCCACTGCATACTAGGAACTTTGGAGATGCTCTGACCCAATCATCGAGCCATCACAATCTGGAGGTTCAGAGTTACTCAGATCTTTACAGATTTACATTTAGGGCATTTATCAGATGCTTTTATCCAAAGCGACTTCCATTCCCTAACTACAGGGGACAGTCTCCCTGGAGCAACTTGG
>JBBJLS010071897.1:0-10762 GCA_037577275.1 Bryconaethiops microstoma
ATTATATGATAATTATACCACTATCATGCAATATATAACCAGCTTCATCACAAAAACTGTACGTGCGGGAAAAACTACACACATATTTGAAATCAACATGAAAAACACTACAGAACAAACATAAATTTGTCTCTGTTGATTTTGACCTGTAGACCTGCACTATTATATTATATTATATTATATTTACTATATTATATTATTATAGGCATTTGGGTCCTGTTTATAATACATCATTATAATTTATAATGAGTCAAATGATTTATTCTCAGCTTATGTGTGGAATCTTGTCCTAGGACATTTGTTCTCAGTGGGATACAAGTTTAAGCCTTATTTTCATTTTCATAATTCATATTCTTTTCATATGCTACCAGATATCATCCTACCTGTGCCTTTGCTGAGCAACACAACTGATATTTTCACTAATTTGCACATGGTGTCTTTATAATTGCATTTCATAGCAACTTTAATGTAATTCTTAAGGGCCCATATCATGGAATACCATGGGAAAAATTCTCACATTTGTGTAATAACAGAGTTGTACACATAGCATATAAATATTCAAGTTTTAGAATGTTCATTTGCTCCCCATCAACAGGGTCGAACCAAGAAAAACAAGCATTATTTGTTTTTATGATGCCACAAAATCCGGCTTGACTTTTTTGTCTACTCATACTGAAGAGGTTCATCAGCCATGTCTGTAACAAAAGCAGCCTGTTTCATTCTAAAGGAAGAAAAGAGGCTGGAAATGGTCATGCGAAATTAAATAAAACTGTTTTAGTGAATAAAACCACAGAAAAATGCAGAGCTGAGCGAAGTAAGTACAATACAAGAAAAATGAAGCACTGTGGGGGTTTTTTGGGCAACATAGAATGCAGCGCTTCATAGTGAGATATCTGTATGTATATCTATCTATCTATATTTCTATCTATATATATATATATACATACTACACACATGAAATGTTTGACTCTTAAAATGTCTTACAGGTAAAAAATATAAAATGTGAGAATGGAGCTTTTATTCTGCATGTGGGTGGAATAATAACACAGAGGCGGTTTTTGTGACAGGTAAGAGTTTCCAGGACGTTCCTCTCTGTTTGTGTTGAGCTCCAGGGCGACCCATAATTCTCGCTGTGTAATGAGGAGAGGTGGTGCTTTCTCAGCTCTTCAGCCTGGACACATCTGCTGAGCCTTTGAACTTCAAAGAGGGAGGCAGTTCATACTGTGAGCTTTTGTTGGACTCCTAAACATGATTTACCCTCTGAATCTTCCCTGAGAGGATCTATGTGTCTTCCCTCAGGAGACTGATCATCTACAGGATAGTGTCTCCGCTCACTTTGAGTTCTGTAAAGAACTTATTATTGTCAAAGAAGTTAAGCAGGTGGTGCAGGGGGTAGCGCTGTTGGGTTGGGGATCTGAATCCTGGTCCTGGTCCTGTGTGTGTGTGTGTGTGTGTGTATGTGTGTGTGTGGGGCGTTCGTTCTCCTCGTGGTGGCGTGGGTTTCCTCCGGGGCCTCCGGTTTCTCCCACAGTCCAAAAACATGCATGTCAGGTGAATTGGGAATTCTAAATTGACTGTAGGTGTGAGTGTGTATATGTGTGTTTGTGTGTGTGTCCCGTGCAGTGGGCTGCCGCCCCGCCCACAGTGAGTCCCTGCCTTGCGCCCATTGGTCCCAGGATAGGCTCCAGGTACCTGCGACTAGAGTGTGAATTACCCCTCCAAAATTGGGTGTACTGCCTTCATAAAACTGTTAAGAACCCCGCCTTGATCGGGGGGTACAGTACCCACCAGTATACCCCGTAATTCGAACCATGCCTGCAACCCTAGTAAGGATTAAGTGGTTACAGAAAATGAATGAATGAAAGTTAAGCAGGTGTCCTCTAGAGGGCGTCACTAGGTTCATTCTGTTTTGAGGGCCAGAGTCCAGTAGATAATTTCCCTGCTCTAAAACACCCATTGAAGTCGAATTAAAGCAATAGTTTGGCCAAAAATCCAATGTACACACTTTTTTTTACTTAACGAAGATTTTAAGAACCTGAAGTTTGCTTATCTTGCACTGGAGCTACAAGGCGCATGGACAGTTAAAGGTCATTCATTATGTTTGTTCTTGGGATACGTTTTTAATTCTTAATTTCATACATGATCATATTCCACCAGGTAACATCCTATCTGTGCCTTTCTTGGGTAACATGATCGACATTTTTCACTAATTAGCATATGGTACCTTTATAAAACCTTTCATGGCAACTTTAAGGTCGTTTTAAAGGGCCCATGTCAGGGAAAACCATGGGCAATTTTGGCAAAAAAAGAACTGTACATGTGATACATATTCATTAAAGTTTCTAAATGTATTTTCACTCTTTAGTCAGACCACGAAAACTTAGTCAGGTCTCAGTCAAACAAAATTTTTATGATGTCACAAAAACTTTAGTCTTGGCTAATGTGGCCTCATTAAGCCGTGGAAAGCTTCAAGTCCTTACAGGAAAGTCTGTTCACTCATCTTGGTACTGCCCCCTCTTGGTAAAGGCCAGGTTCCTGTTTCTTTGAATGGGGAGAGAGTTATAAACTGGCTCCTTCTGATTACATCTCAAACAGGGGAGTGAATTATACCGCTTGTGTCTTCAACGACAACTGGCTGTTTAATTTCCATGCTACAGTTGCAAAGTTGGACGTTATGAGTAATCATTCTTCAACCAATCTCCCACTACTTTATAGTATTACTTCTGTCTTAAATTGATTATTTATTTCGATCCTTATTTCTCCAAGGGGTCGGTTTAGGAGAAACAAGTCAGACTTCTCTAAATAAGATGATTTATTTATGATAAGAGAATGAAAAGATGGTTGTAAGCAATATATTCTTCTGGGTGTCCTCTAATAAACTCGTTATTCTTACTATTATTATATATTTTTTTATTATTGTTGTTGTTGTTGTTGCTGCTGTTGTATTTTCTGCGTCCATTACTCCAGAGTCGGTTATGTCTCCGGACGCGTCCAGCTACCTGCATGATTCACCGGAATGTGTCGTGACCTTCTTTTTATGTGGGCAGTTTTTACTCTAGGCTTCACACTCAAGGCCAAGTACACAAAGTCAACCTTGGCTTTACTGCTCCATTCGCTGTGTGGAAATAAATATCCCTGCCGAATTCCCTTTATAGACATTCTCCAGGTTTATGCACTGCTAATTACAGCGTGAGAGCATTAGTCTGAGGCTGGTGGTTCAGTTGGAATGATTCTTGGCATGTAAGATTCCATTATTACTGAAAACATTATAATCCATCATAAACAAAATCATTCAAATCCATTAAAACTGAAACCACTTGAAACAATTTTAATCGAAACCATCCAAATCCTTTATATGACACCCTTATAATCAATTGTAATAAAGACCATTCAAAGCTTTTATTAACTAAACAATTATAATTCATTCAAATCGAAACCATTATAATCCATTAAAAACAAAACAATTAAAACCCCTTTATAATCGAAACCATGTAAACCCATTATAACCGAAATCATTATAAATCTAAATCGATATAATCCCTTATAAATCACATTTTTGGTCAAAAAACAATAGAAACAATTATGATCATTTGATTTTTTTTAAAAGCTTGCTCTATTTTCATTGGCTATATTCCAAAAGTTCCTTGCGATACTTTACTATGTGCTTTTTTGTACCGAAACCAAAATTAATACCAGACTTGAAGCCTATTGGGCTGAAACCTGTGTGTCATTTCCTACAGAATCGTAATCGCTTTAAATTTATGAGGGCAGAGACGCACCCTTAGCGGAGTTTATGCAGTGGTTGTGTTGGAGCTCCAATTTGAACACGGTGCTGAAGTGTTTCGTTTCAAAAAGCTCACAGCCTGAAGCTAAAGCGACTCTATCTCCAGTCTTTGTGGCTTGAATAGATGTTTGAACGTGTGCTTTTCGCGTGCTCTCGGAGTGACTCACTGGTGGAGCGCACATATATAATTCACCACAGTAAAAATGCCTCCCTCGTATATTATTAAGCACAAAAGCCCTTCATTTAGTCCAACAGAACTAGGAGCGAGTTCAGAAACAGCTTTACACTGAAACTGATACCAAAAAAGGGGAAACTTCTGAGGGCCCGTAGCATTGTCTGCCACTAACAAGACAATGCTAGTGTTCTCTTCCAGGAGCAAAATCACTAAACCAAAGTAAATTAGAGCCAAATGTCAGCGTGGGGTGAAGAAAGTTATCTTCAGAACTGCTAAATTTGAGCCGAAGGGCCTGCTAGCCGAGCCTCTGTCATTAAACGTCAGCGGAACTCGAGTAGTCGACGCGGCAGCTAATCTCGGCCCGATGTTTTCAAGGTAACACCCATGGAAATGGCAGCCTAGTGGCATCAGATACGCCGGGATGAAATGTGTCACTCCGCTACCATGTCGTCCCACATGAGAGAGGTGCTACTGTGGGCTCTGGGCTATAAACAGAGCTTCCATCCCCATGGGCCGACCACAGTCTAAACAGGGCTGGTGGCTGAAGACTAAAATAGAGACGGTGCGCAAATGAAACATGGAGGGTCAGGGCAAGATTTACAGATGAGTAAATGGGAGCTGCTGTCGTGTTTTATATGGGTTTAAACGGACGATACAAGCTGCTCCGTGACATTTAAGATAAGTTAGAGACCACTGGCTAAGCTACCTGGGACTCAGAGGCCGCGTAAATGCAGTTTATAGGTAACCTAAATACTCCCAAAACCCATGAACAGTTCATAACTGGGGGGTTGGGGGGGGGCGGTCAACCGCTCAGGGTTATGGAAGCTTTAGCTGTAGCATTAGCACTCCAGGTTCTCATATATAGATGCTTGAACTCCTCAATAGATGGAGCTTTACAGTTTTGTTGTATCAATTAGTAGGAAAAAGGCAGGAAAACTATGAAATGGTACAATTTTAAAGGAATTTTCTTAGGAAAAAGGCTTATGACAATGGGGGACATGTGACATTAAATATTGATGATGTTTGTAAGTGTTTTTTGGGCAGGTCTTTCACAAGTGTTTACACACACACACACACACACACACACACACACACATATATATATATATATATACACATTTATATACATATATTTATACATCCAAATATGTGTATATGTATATAGTGTATATATATATATATGTAATAAATCTATATTACATTATGAAGATATGAATAAATACTTTCACCATTAGAGTAAATAACACCAGTTATTAATAATAAATAATACTCTAGTAATAACAAGCTAGTAAGTTAATAAAGTTAATAATGCTATATAGAGGCTAGGGATTATAGCTAATGCTACAGCTAGGAGTTAGCTAGGAAGAGTAGTTAGTTCATGCTTGCTGCCCACATACAGCCTTTCAGTATTTAGTGCTTTTTTAATGCTGAATTTCTCCATCTGGGCGTTTACCCACCATTACTAGCGTTAGCAGTTTTAGGTGAGCTGCTCCTTTAAACACAGTTACATTAAAGCTTTCCTGTGGTTAAACACCCAGCGCTGCTCTGGGGGAGTTCCAGCTCCATACCGCCAGGGAAAGCTAGATACCTGGAGTGGGTCTGACCACAAACAGCCAGGACACGTCCAGAGACCACACACACACACACACACACACACACACACACACTCACACACACATACACAGAGAAAGCCTGGTCTGGAGAAGGCCTGCAATCACAGAGAACAACTGTACATAGAGGCAAAGGTGGGAGATGTTGCAGGTTGGAGTTCTGGACTTGTTGTAGGCTCGAGGTCTGGAGATGATGTAGACTGGAGCTCTAGAAATGTTGTAGGCTGGAACTCTGGAGATGTTGTAGGCTGGAGCTCTGGAGATGTTGTAGGCTGGAGCTCTGGAGATGTTGTAGGCTGGAGTTCTGGAGATGTTTTAGGCTGGAGTATTAATGAGAGGCAATGGGAAAAACAAAAGGAGCAGATGGGAAAAGGATAAACGTGTCGGGAGTCATTAAAATGAAGTGAAAGTTGTGTATTTTAGTGCGTGAGTCGTGCTTTATTTTGGAGCGTCTGAGTCACTAAAGAGTGTTTCCGCAATTTTAGTGGCGCACAGGCAGCCTACACAACCACAAGCACACACACATACACACACACACACACACACACACACACACACACACACACACACAGCACACAGAGAGATAGACAGTAAAGCAGAGACAGTCTCACCCACATGCATGCTCCCCAGCTTAGCTCTGTCTGTGTACTCACAGTTACAGTCACTACATTGTTCTCTAACAGACACTTTCTCAGATGCGGTTTATGGTCTGACAGTGATTATAATAAACGGGGATTTACTTTTGTCACCACTCCACGACGCAGGTGCTGTCGAACAACTTCTATAAACAAAAACCCTTTAATCAGAATGGAAGCCCAAAGTGGTGTTTCTAATAAAGTGGCCAGTGTTTTGACGTATAATGTGGGTGTTTCTAATAAAGTGGCCAGTGAGTGAACGCACAAGGTGGTGTTTCTAATAAAGTGGCCAGTGAGTGGAAGCACAAGGTGAGTGTTTCTAATAAAGTGGCCAATGAGTGAAAGCACATGGTGGTGTTTCTAATAAAGCGGCCAGTGAGTGAAAGCACAAGGTGAGTGTTTCTAATAAAGTGGCCAGTGAGAAAACAGTAAGTAGGCATATAAGGTGGTATTTCCAACAAAGTGTCCAGTGAGTGAAAGCACAAGGTGATGTTTCTTAAAAAGTTTTTAATTTGTCTTTCTGCGACTACATGTCAGTCTTTCAGAAAAGCAGTAAAGACACTGCAGAAGTCGATTAAGTTGTTCGTCTCACATCGTGGTTCTCTGTTACTTGTGCTTGCTTTTGTTGAGATGCACGGCAGCTCAGGGGAGGACAGACAGACAGGCTTTTGTTTTCTGCCGAGAAAATGTCTCGGATTGTGAAGACAATTGACGTCAGCTGTCATAAGGGTGAGGAGAGTGGGGAAAGACAAAGCTTGCTGTGATTGTATATGTGTGTGTGTGTGTGTGTGTGTGTGTGTGTGTGTGTGTGTGTGTGTGTGCACTCATATAAAAAGCTGAATACAACATTTGTATCACGGCAGTTCAAATGAGGTGCCATTTTCTCACTTTGAGGCCTAAAGTTATTTATAAAAATGAGATGCAATTAACATTGGAGACATTTCTATTACATCATTAACATGCCATGGCACAGGACCCTCATAAGAAGTGCAGTATATGGAGTATAGTATCGGGATGCCTGACCATAACACCAACAGGGACTTCAATGGCATTCCATTCAAATCTACAGACTTTAATATGGAGTTGTGTCCCCTTTTACAGCTAGAACAGCTTCCACTCTTCTTTGAAGGCTTTCCACTAGATTTTAGAGTTTCTGTGGGAATTTGTGTCCATTCATTCTGTAGCTTTTATGAGTTCAGACACTGATGTTGGATGAGAAGGCCTGGATCACAATCACCATTCCAGTTCATCCCGAAGGTGCTGGATGAGGTTGAGGTCAGGGCTCTGTGTGGGACAGTCAAGTTCTTCCACACTGAACTCCTCCAGCACGTCTTTATGGAGCTGCTTTGTGCACTGAGACACAGTCATGCTGGAATAGAAAAGATTCTTCTCCAAACTGTGTCCACAAAATTGGAAGCATTGTGTTGTCCCACATGTTGCTAGGTGGTTAATATGGCACTGCTGGTGCTTGCTAAGGTGTAGCTAGCCAGTTGCTATGGTAACTGTAGTGGTTGCTATAGGTTGCAATGTTATGGGCTGTTAATGCTGATAATGGCTTCTTAACAGCATCTACTATTGTTTTAAGTGTGGATTGATCATGTTAAGTATGGGTGTGATCTGCTGATGACCATTTCAGTCCTAATCAGCATTACTAACTGGCTTTGTGTCCACTGTGTCTATTACAATGAGCAGCTTTGGATTCATTTCTGCATTCATTGGAGGGTTAGATGGTCTCTGTAGATGATTAAGACATGATAAGCTAAGTAAAGTGATGGTCTGAGAGAATAAAAATCAGATCTGTCCCCGACCCCATATGTAGCCAATCAGCCAAGACATGACTGAAGTCATGTGCGCTGGAAGCATTTTTAATGTTGGGCTAATGGGCGGGGGACATCTTGGCTGTTGGCCAGGGTGAGTGAAGGGGGGAGGGGGGTCTCAGCTGTAGTCTTGGGGTGAAAAAATGGGGGAGCGGGCACGCGCTGTTCTCTATGTCTCTACTGTTGTCAGGGAGGGAAAAAGTGGGGGGGTCGAAATGAATGATGTTGAAAACATATGCTATTATGGTTCCGGCACCCACGCAACAAGTAGTGGAAGGTAAGCATTCATCCAGGATCTCCTCCAAGAACATGATGTTCCTCCATGAAGTAACACATATGAAAAAAAACAGAAACTAGATTAGTGCAGGCAGGACCGGACTACACAGAGTGCAAAACAAGTGCAACACAATAGCAACCAATCCATGTGGATGAACGCAGTATTATGACAGAAAATGTAGCAGCAGATACAAGAAGTTTGCAAAGACTGAGGAAGGATTGCGGACTGAATAAGGTACACTATATGGACAAAAATGCTGGGACACACATGTTTTTCAGTGTTTTCGGCTAGGCCTCTTACTTCCAGTGAAGGGCGATATTAATGCTTCAGCAGACCAAGACATTTTGGACAACGCCATGCTTCCAACTTTGTGGACACAGTTTGGGGAAGAATCTTTTCTATTCCAGCAGGACTGTGTCTCAGTGCACAAAGCAGCTCCATAAAGACGTGGCTGGATGAGTTCAGTGTGGAAGAACTTGACTGTCCCACATAGAGCCCTGACCTCAACGCCATCCAGCACGTTTGGGATGAACTGGAGTGGAGATTGCAGTCAGGCGTCCCAGTACTTTTTGTTCATATAGTGTATGACACTGTTACCATATTTATCATGTTATTAATCACAGCTTGGATACAAACACTTCACAACCACCTCCTAAATCTGCAACCTCCAAAATCTTCAGTGCCATCTTTTCTGGGTCAAGTTTTATTAGAAGCTGTAGTGCTATATTTACTCTCTGCCTGACTGCCGCTAACTCTGAAGAGAAGTTTAAACACCTCACTGAATTGCTAAACTCGACCTGTTCATTACATTTGTCTGGTACTGGTTTGCTTTCAAAACCCAGTTAAAAACATGTTTTCTCTCAGCGCTGCGCCTCTTCTCTTAACTCTTGATTCTGCTTCTGTTTGTTCTTTCCCCTTATTGTTATCTGTGTTGTTGTAATTTGGATTGTTTCATGATTTTGTCTACCACTGTCTGTTTATACAGTTGGGGCAGCTGGTGGCCCAGTGGTTAGGGAGTTGCCTCTGCAATCAGAAGGTCTTTGGTTCAAGCCCCCACACTAGTGTCGTCTCTGCTTCACTTGGTGAATGGTTTGAATGCAGAGAAAGAATTTCACACTGTGTGCTGTGGTGTGTTCACGCTTGACTATAAGGGGCCACTTTACTGTAACGCTGTTAAACATACAAGTAGTGTCTCAACTACTAATAAATGTCTCAACTATATGTAAAGGGAACTTGAGTTTAGGAAAGGTGGTATATGAATCAAAATTAATATTATTATTATTATTACTGCTGGTAAAACCATTAAGTCGGAATCAGACTCAGAAAACTTGATTGATCCTGGAGGAAATTGCTTATGCTATGACTGTACAGACACAAAGAACAATTTTATATATAGTGTAAAGTCAAACTAAACAAATACACCGTACTGTAAACACATGTTCGGTAGAGAGGTGGATATAAATACTACAGATAAATAGATGAAACTACTGCTGAAGTAGTGGCCTGGAGTTGTTCTTTATACCGAGTCCATTCTTGGATTGTGGAGCGTGTGGAGGCAGGATAGCGTGAAAAATATGTTTCTTGCTTGTAATTTGAGCCATTGATGATCCTAAAAACTATTGATGCTTTTTATGTACATGACCATGGTCTTGAAAAATGTCTCTGATGAGCAAATCAGATTCCAAAAGTAAAGTAAAGTAAAGAAAATTGGCCCCGTATAGTCATGCGTGAACACACCACAGCTCAGCACACAGTGTGAACAGTGTGAAATTCTTCCTCTACATTTATCCCATGAACCAAGTGAAGCAGGCAGTCAAGAACACAGCGCCCGGGGAGCGGTGTGTGGGGACGGTACCAGGGTGGTAGGAGCCTAGTGGGTAAAACACTTGCCTGTGAACCCGATGACCACAAAGTCACAGGTTTGAACCCCCCACTTTCTACCATTGTGTCCTTGAGCAAGACACTTAACCCTCAGTAGCTCCAGAGGGACTGTCCCTGTAACTAATGACTGTAAGTGTCAAAATGCCCTATTACTCTTTACCTAGCTCACGGGTACCTCAGTGATAACACCAGCAGTCCTGGGATTCGAACCCACAACCTTCTGACCACAAGGCCACCAAGCTGCCTAGTGCTGAAATTGAAAGAACAAGACTCAAAGACAATCTGACCTCAAAAGTTTTAGACAGACGGTTTCAAACCTGAAAGGCGAGCAAGAAATGGTGCAGGATCTTCTACGAATCTTCCCTATTTTACTCCTTATAACACACACACATACAGTCATTCTTACACACAGACAAACACACACACACACGCACAAACATACATACACACACACACACATGCCTAAACACATACTCTTCCACACACATACACACAAACACACACTCTTTCTCTCTCTCTCTCTCTCTCTCACACACACACACACACACACACACACTCTCTCTTTTACATATACACACACACA
>JBBJLS010071898.1:0-10761 GCA_037577275.1 Bryconaethiops microstoma
GCAAGACCCTTAACCCCAAGTTGCTCCAGGGAGACTGTCCCCTGTAATTAGGGAATGGAAGTCGCTTTGGATAAAAGTGTCTGATAAAAGCCATAAATGTAAATGTAAATGTCTTGTTTGGACACAAAGTCTATAATTAACGCTGTTTTTCAGGTACCAAAATGCTGACTTTGTTACGGCTGTGATATGATCACCAAAACTAAAGTCCCCAGCCATGATCATGCCAAGATTTTTTACATGGGTAGATGTCTTAAATGCTCTAGATTCCTGGTGGGCACTAAGAATTGATAAAGAAGAAATACTCATTTTTCAAAAACACATATTAAAAAATACCTGAAAGACATCTTTAAGCCCCCAGTAATTTAAATACGTGCTTTATAAATGTATAATCAAGTCATTTCCGCCTAATGACTTCACACCTTATTCATCTACTTGTTAAGTTCAGCATTTTTCTCAGTGTTTTTAGTTTTGTTCTTATATAGCCCTTTTTTAAATTTCTTATATACCCCTTCTATTTTTAACTTTTTTAAGTTTTAATTTCATTCTTTTCTGTCAATTAAGCTCCTGCTCTCATTTGCTGTTGCTGTTATCTCTTACCTTTTATTTAAACCTAAAAGTATCCAAAAAGACAAAAAATACAGCCTGACAAACTTTAGTGGTAATGCTGGATAGATGCTGGATGTACTAATGCTCTCCTGAATGTCTGTGTTTTCAAGTCTGTGTGTAAATCATCAGGCCATTCTGTGTGATGATTTAATACCATTTCATTGACAAGACCAAGGAGAGCTTCACTTCCACCAAAGAAGCCATTCAGAAACTTCAGCATCGGCTTCTACTGGTGCCTAAATAACTGCAGGGAAAAAGAACCTCTGACTTTTTTTTCTTTTGACAGGGTTTGTTAAGGTGTGTAACTTAGCTGGCAGTAACTTGGTTAAAAGCAGGTGCTGATCTTAGTGTGGCTTTACAGGTATAAAGAACAGACGTAGATTACTTAAGCACTGATGTACGTCGCTCTGGATAAGAACGTCTGCTAAATGCTGTAAACATAAATAATATCAGATATCATTATAAAACACATTGCCATTGGATGTCATGCAAAAGGCATGAAGTTGGCAGGGCTTCTTAAAGTTCTCATGAACCATAATATTAAACAGCACTTGAATGGAAAAAAGGTACAAAGCCCCAGGAAAAACCTTAAACATCCCTGTCAGTTTAATTGGTTCCATAATATGCAACTGGAAAGTTTCTGCAATCACAAATCATCTCTGGTGGGTGCCCCATGCAATTGAGATTCCTCTCAGGCTAATGATAAGCAAGGTAAGAGTAACCTTGCTTATCATTGGCTCAAAAACAGTGGCAGGACAACAATAACTCAAAAACAGTGGCAAGACAAGCTGAAAGCAGCAGAAACAGTATTAACATAAAAAAGAAATGAACTCAGCACAGAGATGGCTATCCAAAATTTGCACACAAGCATTTAGACTAATCAGAAATCTTTTACCAAAGTGTGCATTGGTCATATGAAAGAAAAACTGAAGACTTTGGGAATAATTCAGCTCATAATGGGCTTCACATTGATCCAAAGAACACTTTCAAGTACAAAGGTCGGAACATCATATGGGGCTGTTTCTCTGCAAATGGTACTGGGGCACTGAATGTAACATGAAAGGGAACAATGGAACAGTAGAGGAGAACTCAAACTCAGCCAAGAAAAAGTGGAAAACAGACATTTCAAAACAATGACCCCAAAAGTACACCCCAAATAACTCAAGACTAGAAACATCCACTTTGTTCTTCCACTCACCGGCCACTTTATTAGAAACATCTGCCTTGTCCTTCCACTAACTGTCCACATTATTGAAATACCTACCTTGTCCCAGGTCTTTGAATAAATCTTTCAATGGGCACATGAAAAAATGAGGGTTTACATTAAAAGCAAAAATGTCAGGAATGCTCTTTGAACCACCATCTTCCACACATCTTCAATTCCAATTAACATCCTATAAGCACTTTCTGATAGGTGTTAGTTCCATGATTCAGTACATGAGTGGGATTTGGGCCTTGGGCTGTTTTTGTGGAGCTTCTTCGAGTAGGTGGTGATCTACAGTCAGATTCCTCTTACTAACTTATTTTTCTAACAGATAGAAGACTGAAGCATTTCTGTTCTGAATACAGATCCTGATGTTTGTTCGCTAATTTTACTGCTCCTAAATAGTTCACATTTTTACTTTATTACGGAATTAGACTACAAAATTTCACATCATGGACTGATAAGAAACTGAGACACAACTTTTATCAGAGTCATAATTACTGCAGGGAAAGCCAGTGAAAGCAATAACATCATCATATCTAGATGACCTTATAGCAAGAGTTTTTTATATATTGTATGCGATGTATGTGAGTAACATTTGGACAGTGAAATGCTTGGCAAAAGCAATGTTACTTCAATATACAACTAGGATTACTCTATTTGAATTATTTAATTGGAACATTTGAACTATTTTAACATTTAATGGGTATTTGCTTTCAGACAGGACTTCTTCTAATTGTGCAACAGTCACTTATGCAGTACATACAATTTATATTCTTCTTTTAATGTATTATTATTAATTATTAGTTCTACAGTACTGTAAATACAGTTGCAAGAAAAAGTATGTGAACTCTTTGGAATTATATGGATTTCTGCACAAATTGGTCATGATCTGATCTTTGTCCTAGCTTAAACTAACACGACAGAAATAATTATGTTTTCATGTTTTTACTGAACACACAATGTAAACATTCACAGTGCAGGTGGAAAAAGTATGCGAACCCTTGGATTTAATAACTGGTTCCTTTGGCAGCAATAACCTCAACCAAACATTTCCTGTAGTTGCAGATCAGACCTGCACAACGGTCAGGAGTAATTCTTGATCATTCCTCTTTATAGTACTGTTTCAGTTCAGCAATATTCTTAGGATGTCTGGCGTGAGGTCAGGACTCTGACTGGGCCACTCCAGAAGACATATTTTCTTCTGTTGAAGCCATTCTGTTGTTGATTTACTTCTATGCCCTGGGTCGTTATCCTGTTGCATCACCCATCTTCTGTTGAGCTTCAGTTGGTGAACAGATGGCCTTAAGTTCTCCTGCAAAATTTCTTGCTAAACTTGGGAATTCATTTTTCCTTCGATTATAGCAATCTGTCCAGGCCCTGATGCAGCAAAGCAGCCCCAAACCATGATGCCCCCTCCACCATACTTCACAGTTGGGATGAGGTTTTGATGTTGGTGTGCTGTGCCTACTTTTCTCCATACATAGTGTTGTGTGGTTCTTCCAAACAACTCAACTTTGGTTTGATCTGTCCACAGAATATTTTGCCAGTAGTGCTGTGGAACATCCAGGTGATCTTTTGCAAACTTCAAACATGCAGCAATGTTTTTGGTGGACAGCAGTGGCTTCCTACATGGTGTCCTCACATGAACTCCATTCTTGTTTAGTGTTTTACGTATTGTAGATTCACCATTAGGGATGTTAGGATGTGCCAGAGATTTTTGCTGACACTCTAGGATTCTTCTTCACCTTATTTAACGTTCTGTGCTGTGCTTTTGCAGTCATCTTTACAGGGTGGCAACTCCTAGGGAGAGTAGCAACAGTGCTGAACTTTCTCCATTTATAGACAATTTGCAACAGTCTCCATTTATACCATGGACTGATGACCATTAAGGCTTTTGGAGATACTTTAAAAACTTTATGCAAGTCAACAATTCTTAATCATAGGTCTTCTGAGAGCTATTTTGTGCAAGGCATTGTTCACATCAGGCAATGCTTCTTGAAAAAACCCAAAAACTGGTGTGTGTTTTTTTTATAGGGTAGGACAGCTTTAATCAACACCTCCAATCTCATCTCATTGACTGGACTCCAGGTTGGCTGACTCCTGACTCTAATTAGCTCTTGGAGATGTCATTAGCCTAGGGGTTCACTAACTTTTTCCACCTGCTGTCACGCTGGGGCTTGGCTCGCCCAGGCAGAAGGCACAAATGCAGACTTGCATTTCTCTTTCTTTATTTCAAAAAGCAGGGAAAACCAAGGGCGTGATGGCCAAAAACAAGAACACAAGGAGCTTGAACGAAAACCAAACCTTAAGAGTAGTGTGAGGGTGAACGGACCCAGAACTAATACAAAAACAGGCTTATATACCCAAACACAAAACATAAAACTCGAGGGCCCTTCCCAATACAGTCCAAGGCACGACCCCCTCGGGACTCCTCCGAGAGCCCTTCCCATACTGTCCAAGGCGCGCCCCCCTACATCGTGCCGTCCTTGGGGCCTCCTCCGAGGTGGATCACCTATAGCCCCCCACAAAAATTTATTGGAGGAACGTCCCGGGGAACCACCAGCATACCACCCCAAAAGACACACCGCCAGGGCGTCAGGTGGTCCCAGACCCCGCCAAAATGGCGGTGGTGACTGCGGTGGACATCTGGAGGCCGTGGGCGTCCCAGCAGAAATGGGGCCTCAGGAGCAGGGACAGGTGTCACGGCAGGAGCTGGGGCCTCAGGAACGGGTGCCACAGCGGGAGCCAGAGCCTCAGGAACGGGTGCCACGGTGGGTGCCAGGGTGCCACGGCGGGAGCTAGGGCCTCAGGAGCAGGGACAGGTGCCTCAGCGGGTGCCGGGGCCTCAGGCTTGGGCCTTCTGGGGGCCGGGATGGGAGGCTGAGGCTGATGTGGGGCCGGCTTGGAGGGCTGCAGATGGCGTGGGACTGCCATTGGAGGCTGAAGCTGTCGCGCAGCCGGAACAGGGGGCTGCAGCTGATGTGGGGCTGGAATAGTAAGCAGAAACCGTCGTGGAGCTGGCACGGGTGCTGCACGCACCACCTGGGGAGCAGGGGCTTCCAGGCCCTGCAGTGCGGCGGCTGGGCTTGGAGCCGGAGCTTTTGGGCATGGGGGAGGGGAGGAGCTTCTGTACTGAGGTGCGGAGCTTGTAGGCTCGGGAGCATGGCCACGGGTCTGCGGATCTGCAGACTGTGCAGGTGGGATGCACTGGACTGGCGTGGGACTCGCCTCCCTGAGCAAGTCAGGCGTGAGCACTTGGGGCCGCGCTCGGGAGGACAGCTGGGACGACCAGAGCAGACCATCGGAGGATCGGATCCGGGGGCTTCGTGACCCCCTTCACCTCCATAGCTTCTTAGCCCGGTCGGAGATGAAGAGGTCCGCGAAAACTGCCAGAGACAATACCATCGGTTTGTCCTCCAGGCGGCCACTCCAGCCGTAAACTACCCCTTCGTCCTCCGAGCTAATATACCCCAGCAGCTCCTGTGGGGTGTACCGACTCGCTGAATGAAAACCAAACCTTTAGAGTAGTGTGAGGGTGAACAGATCCAGAACTAATACATAAACAGGCTTATATACGCAATCATAAAACATAAAACAACTGATAAAGATTCGGTCTCATCCCTGGCAGCTGAGCAGCCTCACTGCCAGAGATGAGACAACATAAAAGCCCTTTTTGTCCTGGGCAGCAGCGGCCCCTAGTGGCCGCTGACGGGGTTGTGACACCTGCACTGTGTATGTTTACATAGTTTGTTCAATAAAAGCATGAAAACGTAATTATTTGTGCGGTATTAGTTTAAGCAGACTGTGTTTGTCTATTGTTTTGAAAAGCAGATCACATTTTATGACCAATTTGTGCAGAAATCCATATTCCAAAGGTTTCACATACTTTTTCTTGCAACTGTAGTTTCTACATGCCCTTGTGAATGAAAATATAAAATATCATTAGGTTTGGTCATTTACACACTCATGTATTGGTTACTAACTTTTGAATGGCTGTCGGAGGTCATTTTCTTAAGCAAGCCAAATAGAACTGAAGAAGATCTGAGCAAGTGTAAACACCGAATTTAAAACTCGTTTAAAACTTGTTTAAAAATGAGTAAAATCTGAGTTGATCCGGGTTCAGAGACCATTTTTTTTGGTTGTTTCTAAGATTTAAAAAAATTAAAGAAATTTGGGTCTTTTTGTTCTGTATGGGCATTTGTGTGTGATGCAATTTTTAAAACCCCAGTAGTGTTTATTATCATAACTTGTTTTTTTTATTACAATAACTTTGGTTCTACATGACATAGGAACATCAAACAAAGATCAGCATGACGTCTGACACAAAATGTCATATAAGGAGTTGTTTTGCATATGAATTTCCACATATGGAGTTGTTTTGCCATATGATGACAATTTACCTTCTGTTGTGTGTCCAGTATGAATAGTTTTCTAAGGGTTAAGCAGGGATGAAAGTTCATGCAATTTGGTGGGTGTCCACCAAGAATGTGGCAACATGACAAATTGTAGGAAGTTTGAACCTTTACATCACAAGATATTGGGTACTGATGTGCTATATTTTTGCATTGAGGCTGTTGCATTAAAGTATAAGAAAAAAAACACAATTTGCAGCATTTACTAGAAATAACAAAGACTGAAGCAAATGGATATATACTGTAGGTATAAAACTTAACAGTATGATTATAGTACTGATACTATTTACTGCAACTATTAAAAGTATTTACTGTTTATTATTAACTACTGTCTAAATCTTGTATTGTTTGGCATCCTTTTCTCTCCTAAAACTGCATGTTTTTCTCAATGCTCCAGAAGATCAGAATGACATCCCTCTGGCTGTAATTTACTATTCACAAACCCACCCACTTAATTTCCCCTCATAGTGGGGTCTAAAGGAAGTGTGAGCTCATTCTAAAAGACTTCATAAAACCTCACGATCGCTGGCATTTAGATTGACATTTCAAGCCATAACAGTTTCAAAACTATCAACCATAAAGCATTTGTTCTCCCCGAAGCAGTGAGGGCACAACGTGAGCCGTGAACAGGTATTTTTAGAAAGCTTGCAATGGAAAAAACAAAACACAACATACAGAGTACATAAATCCATCAGCCACACATAAAACTCAGTGCCGAAAGAGGTACTTCAAAGCACTGGTGT
Organism: Bryconaethiops microstoma; assembly: GCA_037577275.1. Taxonomy (NCBI): domain Eukaryota; kingdom Metazoa; phylum Chordata; class Actinopteri; order Characiformes; family Alestidae; genus Bryconaethiops; species Bryconaethiops microstoma. Next base: position 6,969 of record JBBJLS010071898.1, read on the forward strand.
CCAGTGTACACTTTCAGACAGGATGCAAGGTTGAGGGTTGTTTTATATATACAGAGGGGGAAATAATACAGTCAGGGTTGTTTTATATATACAGAGGGGGAAATAATTATTTGATCCCCTGCTGAAATTGTAAGTTTGCTGACTTACAAAAAAATGAACAGTCTCTAATTTATGAGGTAGTTTCATTTTTATGGAGAGAAACAGAATATGGACCAAAAAGCAAGAAAGAACAAGTTACATAAAAGTTATAAATTGATTTGCATTTCACTGAGTGAAATAAGTATTTGATACCTGTCACAAACCAGCCATTTCCAGGGTGAGAAGGCACAGGTGCAGACTTCCATATGCAAAAGGTTCATTAATAACACAGAACAGTAACGAACAGAACAAAAACAGGCATTGGGGCCAGATACGAGAAACAGAAGCTGGAGAAGAGGATGAGGATGAAGACCGGGATAAGGTATGGGTAGATAATGCTCCACACCACCTCTGAGGACCGAGCACTTTAAGGACAAAAGCCGGGGGCTAATCAGCCCTCCGGTAAACGATCCTCAGCTGTGGGTGGAGGACAGTTCATAGGGGGGGGAGGGGGAGGGAACACCAAAGTCCACCTCCAAGGTGGTGGCGGATGAAGTGGTGAAGGAGGTGACTTCTCTGCAGAAAAGTAGGCCAGGACGGGAGCCATGGCTACTGGAGCTGGCACCAAGACAGAAGCCACGACTGCTAGAGCAGAGTAGGCCGGTACGGAGACTGGTGCAGTGTCACGAGCTGAAGTGGCTGGTGCAGGGTCAGGATCTCAGGCTACCGGCGCGGACACCGGTGCAGGGTCAGGAGCTGAGGCGGCTGGCACGGGAACCGATGCAGGGTCAGGAGCTGAGACATCCGGCGTGGGACCCGGTGTGGGGTCAGGAGCTGAGGCGGCCTGTGCAGGAACCAGTGAGGGGTCAAGAGCTGAGGCGGCTGGTGTGGGAACTGGTACGGGGTCAGGAGCTGAGGTGGCCGGCGCGGGAACCAGTGTGGGGTCAGGAGCTGAGGTGGCTGGCATGAGAACCGGTGCAGGGTCATGAGCTTGGGCGGCTGGTGCAAGGTCAGGAGCTGAGGTGGCCGGCATGGGAACCGGTGTGGGGTCAGGAGCTGAGACGGCTGGCACGGGAACCGGTGTAAGGTCAGGAGTTGAGGTGGCCGGCGCGGGAACCGGTGCGGGGTCAGGAGCTGAGCCATCGGGCACGGGAACCGGTGTGCGGTCAGGAGCTGAGGCGGCCTGCGCAGGAACCGTTGAGGGGTCAAGAGCTGAGGCAGCCGGCGTGGGAACCGGTGTGGGGTCATGAGCTGAGGCGGCCGGTGCGGGAACTGGTGAAGGGTCAGGAGCTTGGGCGGCTGGTGCAGAGACGAGCACTGGAGCTTGGGCGGTCGGTGCGGAGACGGGTGCTGGAGCTTGGGCAGCCGGTGCAGAGATCACGGGGAGAGAGCTGCTGCACACTTGAGCCACAGAAAAGGTTAGGCTGGTGAATGGAACCGTGATGAAGGCTGCTGAGCTGGCTGGAGCCACGGCAAAGACAAAAACAGGCACGGGGGCCAGATACGAGAAACAGAAGCTGGATAAGAGGATGAGGATGAAGACCGAGATAAGGTATGGGTAGATAATGGGTAGCTCCACACCACCTCTGAGGACCGAGCACCTCTAGTACAAAAGCCGGGTGCTAATCAGCCCTCTGGTAAATGATCCTCGGCTGTGGGTGGAGGACAGTTCGTAGTACTCCAGCGGCCCCCAGCGGCTGCTGACCAGAATCGTGAAAATACCCATGCAAAATATGACTTGTTGGCAAGCACAGCGGTAAGACATTTCTTGTTGTTGGTCACCAGGTTTGCACTCATCTCAGGAGAGATTTTGGCCCACTCATCTTTACAGAAACACTCTAAATCCTTTAGGTTTCTTGGCTGCTGCTAGGCAACTCGAAGCTTCAGCTCCCTTCACAGATTTTCTATAGGAATGAGGCTTGGAGACTGGCTAGGCCACTCCATGACCGTAATGTGCTTCATCTTTAGCCACTCCTTTGCTACCTTTGGCAGTATGTCTGAAAGACCCATCCACAACCCATCTTCAGCGTTCTGGCTGAGGGAAGCAGGTTCTCGTCCAAGATTTTACAGTACATTGCCCCATCAATTAGCCCCTCAATGTGGTGAAGTCATCCTATACCCTATACCCTATTTCTCTTCCTCCTGACACAGCAGGTCAAGTTGATGCCAAAGAACTTGATTGTGGTCTCATCTGACCACAGCGCTTTCTCCCAAGCCTTCTCTGAATCATTTAGATGTTCACTGTAGTGTGTTACCAATGGTGTCCTTAGTGACTGTGGTCCCAACTACCTTCAGATCATTAATAAGCTCCTCCTGTGTAGTTCTGGGCTGATCTCTCACCCTTCTCATGTCCTCACACCATGAGGCAAGATACTGTATGGAGCTCCAGACTGAGGGCAATTGATGGTCATTTTTTATTTCTTCCATTTCCGAATAATTGTACCAATAGTTTCTCACCAAACTTCTTGCTGATGGTCTTGTAACCCATTCCAGCCTTGTGCAGATCTACAATCTTGTACCTGACAGCCTTTGACAGCTCTTTGGTCTTGCCCATGGTGGTGGAGAGGTTGGAATAGAAGAAACTGATTCTGTGGACAGGTGTGCTTTATACACATAACAATTTAAGAATAGGAGTATTTGTAATTGATTGACTGATTGTAATCTGTGTGCAACATGGGCACACAGCCAGTATGTGGGAGGCAGAGGTCTGGCTGGATTTCAGGGGATCAAATACTTATTTTACTCAATGACATGCAAATCAATGTATAACTTTTATGTAACATGTTTTATTCTTGATTTTTTGTTGATATTCTGTCACTCTCCATAAAAATGAAACTGGATCACTGCAAAAATAACGCATTAAAACAATTAACGCTGATTAATTGCTTGTGGCTGTTTAACCTGGTCTGGTTCTGTAAAATGAAGGAGGAGACAAGAACGCGCTGCTTGGCCCAGTGAATGGAATGTTTACTTTTAAAAACGAAAAGATGGAACGGTTGATGGGAGTATTGTTATCTGCAATTAATGCAAACCAAGAGCACCCGCATATAGTGAAAAACCACGTTGTTGTGATGTGGTAAAAAAATGCCTAAAAATCCCTATTTTTATAGTGTAAACCCTAATATGCCCCCAAATATGCTCCCAAAACACTTTAATTTCATTTTAAACTAAGATTAATACATTACCCTGAAAGAAAATGTAAAGGTAAACCTGTATTTGTACTGTACAGTTTAAACTGAACTCCCTGGGGGAAAATCTGTACTGCAGTTGCGTCAAAGGGCAGCAGCCAATCAGCAGCAAGAAGAAATAAATTGGCTATTTTCAAACCTCCCACCTCTGAGTACAGCGGCATTTCACCATCCCAAGACGTGCTTTCTCTCCACAGTACCAAAAAATGTATAGTTACTTTTTATATGTGGCTGAATTTACAAAATTTGTCAATTAGATTTTTCTTAATAATTTAGCACTTAAATGTATGAAAATTTATATATTGCCAAGAAAAAAGCTGTGACATCTGGGCCTCGTCCGCCACGTCCCCTTGTCCTCATGCAGGTTCATGTTTGGGTGCGGTGCTTAGCAACCCAGCATGGCAACGAGACCCGGACCTCGCAAAAGTTAAAAAAAAAATGCGTGTCACATTCTGACTTAAACCAGGTAGTTTGGAGGCACAGGCGCAGGTAGACATCATGGAGATATAGGATTTATTTAGAAAAGC
>JBBJLS010071899.1:0-30310 GCA_037577275.1 Bryconaethiops microstoma
TATGGGTGGCATACCAAAGAATTTTTTTGGTGTTCCCTCTCTCTCCCTCTCTCTCTCTCTCTCTCTCTCTCTCACACTCCCTCCCTCCTTCAGGAATGTTGCGGTGTATTTTTGTCTCTTGTTTTGTACTGTTTAATGTTTGTGCCTGCAGTAGATGCGACTCACATGGTTGCTGCTTGGGCTGATTGTATTAAAGCGTTATCAGGCTCTCGGCTTTATAGAGCCCATCATGGGACCTGGATGCCCTGGCTTAACATAGAACCCGGTCTGCTGCCCTGCTTGAGTTGGGGATCAGCTGTGTGAGCATGGGTCTGTGTGTGTGTATATCTATGTGTGTTTGTTTGTGTGTGAGAGAGCAATAAGCGGGGGTTTACTCTGTGTGTGTGTGTGTGCGCGTGCGCGCATAAACAGTGCCCTCCACAATTATTGGCACCGCTTGTAAAGAATATTAAACATGGTTAGAAAAAATGCACCTTTTGGCAAAGTAGCTTCATCCCATGCTGAAAACATGAGAAAAATCCAACCTTTAATTGATAACCTTTAATAAATAAATTTATTCAGAGAAAAATAAATAATTATTTTCATCAAAAAACATGTGGCACAATTATTGGCACCCCAGGAAATTATAATGAACACAATTTAACTGAAGCATGTTTCCCACTTATAAATTGTAGGTTTTTGAGTTTGGAGTGTGTAAGAACTTTCCAGCTGTAATCAAAGACTTCCTAAAACTGGGTCGTCATTGGATGTTCCACCAGGACAGTGTCCAAATCAATGACGTCCAGTATTAATCATTTACTACCCTGATATATCAGGTCCGTATCGTCACTGATACTGACCTAATCAAATTATCTGTTCTTAGTCAGATTTCTGCATTCATACTGTTTCTAATTCACTTTTTGCATGTGTGTTTTATTGAAAATGTTGATTTTGGCTGACAATATTTTTGTGTAGCTATGTACATATACACCAGTCAGCCACAACATTAAAGCCACTGACAGGTGAAGTGAATAACAATGATTATATTGCTATAGTGGGTGCTGCTGAGGGGTAAGTGATATTAGGTAATGAGTCAGTTCTTAAAGTTGTGTTGGAAGCAGAACAAATGGTCAAGCATAAAAATCCGAATGACTCTGACCAGAGCCGAATTTGGGTGGCTAGACAGCTGGATCAGAGCACCTTCAAAATGGCAGGTCTTTTGGGGGGTTCCCAGTATTCAGTGGTTCTTACCTATCAAAAGTGCTTTATGGAAGGAGATTCAGTGGACAGAAAAGACTAGCTTGTCTAGTCCAATCTTTCAGAAGAGCTGCTATAGCACTTAAATATAGCAATTCTGTTTGTCTGGACCACCAATGGAAGAGGGTGCTCTGGTCTGATGAGTCTTGCTTATTTTTACATCATGTGGATTGCCATGCGTGTTTGTGCGCGTGTGTGTTACTTAGCTGGGGAAGAGACTTTTCTTTGACAGGTGTTGTTTAGGTGTACTTAGTCTGCAGTAACTTGGTTGAATAGTGGACATTGATCTAAGTTTAGCTTTACAGGTTTAAGGAACAGATATGGACTACTTGAGCACTGATGTATGTCGTTCTGGATAAGAGCGTCAACTAAATTCCGTAAATGTAAATGTAAGAGATGGTATCTATGGGAAGAAGTTGAGCTGGTGGAGACACTGTGATGCTCTGGGTGATGTTCGCTAGGAAGCTGGGTCCTGCATTCATGTAGATGTGGAATTTGACCTTTACCACCTACAGCTGTACTCTGATGGTGGGGCCCTCTTTCTGCAGGATGATGTGTCTTGCTACACTGCAAACACTGTTTAGGAACAGTTTGAGGAACATTACAGTGTTCGATACAAAGGTGTTTACTCCAAATTACCCAGGTCTCAGTCGAATCGAGCATCTGTGGGATGTTCTAGACAAACTAATCCAATCCGTGGAGGCTCCATCTCACAACTTACAGGATTTAAAGAATCTGCTGGCGGTGCAGATCCACAGCAACTTCAGAGGTTTTGTTGAGTCTGTGCCTCGAAAAGTCAGAGCTGTTTTAGTAGGTTGAGGAGACCCACACAGTAATAGGTGGTGTTAATGTCATGGCTGATTAACGTAAATGAACTACCTGGTAATATATATAGAGTGTATATATAGTGTTACACAACATTGTTACATGCCTAATTTTTTGCTGTGTTGCCCAAGGCTAGTATGTGTTACTGTATATCATATTCGCTGAGAAAATTTTTTGCATGATTTTTATATGTTTCTGTGGCTGCCTAGACTTTTTTTTTTTTTTTTTTTTTTTGAGCTAAACTGGTCTCAACATTTTAAACCACAAGAAAAAGCATGTGATACCTTCCATTGAACACTGCAGCCACAATTATGTGTTTGGGCCTTTTGATCAATCATGATTCAGAAGGCAGACATAATAAGTTTCTTTGATAAGCTGTGTGTGTGTGTGTGTGTGTGTGTGTGTGTGTGTGTGTGTATGTGTGCGTGTGTGTGTATGTGTGTATGTGTGAGAGAGAGCCTGCTGCATGCCTTGCTTTACTGTTCATTAAACTTTAGGGTGTTTATGTCCTGTTCTCTTAAGGACATGTTTAAGTAGATACGTGTTTGACCACATTATCTTTAAAGGATTGTTTGGTTTCTGTCCTTGGGAGGCCAGAATTGCTGTAGATCCTCAGGCTGATGAAGAGCTGTAATTGTGCAGCAATACACATCTCCAGTTTGGACTGCTTGTCTGTACATCTGCAGTAAATGGCCTGACATTTTGGCTGAACGAAGAAGCTCATAATCTAAGGGGAGCGGTGGTGCTCTCTTTTGAGCTGCTCTTCAGCTCTCTGTTATTCCCATATTTTATTCTTTTCACTTCTTTCCACTCTGCGCACACTGTGCTGCATCTTTTATGCCTTCATAATATCACTCAGTGTGCAAATGATGGTCCTGTAAGATGCAGATGAACTCTTTACCTCATGAACTTCTAAACTCCAGAACAGTTTAAACAGCTGTTCAGTCAGTGTTATTTTAGGGTCAGTTTTTTTTTTCTTTCTTTCTGTGGTTGCTGTATTTTTGGTGCACATTAATAATTAACAGAGCTCCTATTTTACATTATTCTGAACCTTTACTTTCTCTGTTTTTCCCCAAAGTCTTTTTAATCAGATCAGTTGTTATTGTTTATTGCACCTTCGATATGCAGTGATTGGTATATATGCTGTGTGTCCAAAGGTTTGTAGACACGTGCTCAGACAAACTTTCTTCTGAAATCAATTACATAAGTAGTATTACAGTAGCAGTACATGCAAGTCTGATATTGTTTAATGAAAGCTGGAGGAAAGAAATTCAATTTTTCAGAATGTCCACCTAAATAAATGTAGATCAGTTTGAGTGTTTACAGGGGTGGAGATAGGAACCAGACCATCTGAAGAGTTCAGTAAAAGTTTTGAATAAGTTATGAATAAAAGTCCCTGATGACATTGGTTTATGGTAGTTTTGTGATTAGCCTTTGACATAAACTGATATTTTATATTCTGTTCATGGTAGAGAGGTAAAACTAAAGTTTTCAGAGTTACCACATTTTTCACCATTTTATCATGAAAACACTGCATAGAAAACCCAAGCCTCATATTTTAACTGGTCATTTTGTGTAGAAAGCAAAATTAGAATATTTACCCTTGAAGTTCAGGTCTAGGGTCGCCTTGTTTCAGAATTGCTCATTTGGCAATGAACAGTTTATTTAGTCATACAATTATATTGCACAGTAAAACTCATTTACTATACAAAAGCACTAGTTACCTTATATGCGTTTTTGGGTTTTGGCTGTTTCATCTGGGTTAACCTTGGTTCCCTCCGAGGTTTCTTCCTCCAGCTTTGCGGAGTTATTCCTCACCTCAGTTGCCTTTGGTTTGGTCACTAGAACCCGGATTCTGTAAAGATGTTGTGTGACACCGTAAGTTGTAAAAAGCGGTATAGACATAAAATTGATATGAGTTGAGTACAGTAATCATACTATAAAATTGATTTGTTGTTCTGCCCTATAAACTCAAATATTAGTGGCATCTGAACACAGCACCTGTATTAAATCTACATTAAGTGTACATAAATTCTTAATATTTTTTAACTACCAATGAATATTCACTCTAATCTGACTCTAATCTGAAAAATGGATCTTAAATTCTTTGTCAGACATTTAAAACTCTTTACCACACTTATCGCCTTACCCAATTCTTTCTGAATCTTAAGGGACAGCTAAAATTTACAGCTATCCTAACAGGACGGTCTGTCATACCCATTTATATTAATGACTCAGATGGCTTCGTTATGTATAGATATTACCCACACTGCCCTATTAATGTTTTGAGCTGACTCATATTTTGAAGCTCAGCCAATTAACCTAGAGGTGGTTTACTCATAAAACATTAACTGCTCTTCTATCCCTGACTCTCCTGACCCAGAAATTCAACCTTTAACACATACACATACCCTAAATGGGCTGAAGTATGTGGGCATCCTAATTGTTGCATTCAAGTGTTTAGGCCACACCCATTGCTAACAGGTGTTTAAATCCATGTGGTCTCACAGACATTTTAAAGAACTCTGTGACTTTAAATGGGGTACCATAGGATGACACATTTCCCACCAGTCAGTTTGATATTTCTTCCCAGTTAGATCTGCCCCAGCCAACTGTACCTACTAGTCTAGTAAAATGAAAGCATCTAGGAGCAACGACACCTGAGCCACAAAGCTGTAGACCACGAACTCTCAGTGCTAAAGACTGTAGTGGGTATCCTCTGTTCAAACCCGAGGAACTGATGGATAAAGTTGTTAAATGCAATTGCAGTAAACTACCTTCTAAAACTGCTCCATATGATCTACCTACATGACAGCTGTTACAGCTTTACTCTAAATGCTACACACTTACTCACATTATTTTGGTATATTCAGAATTCTAAAAAAAACTTAGCTTGTAAAAGTTTGCATGGCTGGCAGATTAGCACACTCAGGCTAAAGTAGCTGATGTCACGTGCATTCCAACTGAAACACCTGCCCCACACTGTCCTCTCCTCTCTTTCAGTGGCCACCTGTGTCTGTATTGAGTGTAAATATTGACTTTTTGGCTGCTCCTGACCCTAACCCACAGTTTTGAGCAGCCTCCTAATCGATATCTGCAACACCTTCTTCCTATTACCTGTTTCCAACAGGCTGGTAATGCTGTAATACAGAGAACCTGCCTAAAATAAACATACTCAGACTTCAGAACTGACTGAAAGGTGAGAAGTTGACTTTGTTCTTCTGGTTTGGTAGTTCTTGCAATTAATAAATCACACCTTTTCACTTTATAAATTCCTCCTTGTTAAAATGAATGCAAGACACTTATTCTAGCCTATTGTAGTCATTAGGCTCTTAGGGTGAAATATCCAGAAGTGAAATCATTTTATGTCCTATATCTTACATTCTTATTGTTCTTTTATTCTTATTGTTCTTTTATTGCACACACACACACACACACACACATACACAAGAGTGCTAATATTAGCTGCTAACTGCGTTGTAAGGCATTGTGAAGTCCTGCGCGGTCTGTGTGTCAGCCATGTCTCGGGCCGTGAAGTCGAGGGGTGGGGCAGGGCGGGGTATGAAGTTACTCAGATTGGTACGCATTTGCGCTGTGAATACTGAAAACTGCTGCGCATTTGCATACCACATACGCCAATTTGTACTTGCGTACCACTTATGTCAATCCCAGTATGTGTGTGTGTGTGTGTGTCTGTGTGTGTGTGTGTCTGTGTGTGTATATGTATATAAATCTGCACAAAGCAAACAAATTTGTCTACTCCTGTGTTGATAAGAGTATTGAAAACAGTATGTGTAGGAGAAAACAGTATGTGCAGACTTAAAGGTGCTATTAATTGTGAGTTAACTATGGCAAACATGAGATTAATCGTGATTAAATATTTTAATCTACTGACAGCCCTAATATATATATATATATATATATATATAAACACACACTGTGCAAAGGTTCTGACCCACCCTTCATTTCTTCATATTTTATTAGTGAAAGTGAACATTCGGTCATACGTGAACACACCACTGTGTGAACAGCACAAAATTCTTCCTCTGCATTTAACCCATTCACCAAGTGAAGCAGGGGGCATCCAGGAACATGGCGCCCGGGGAGCAGGGTACCTTGCTCAGGGTACCTCAGAGTACCCAAGACTGCTAGTGGTACCTCAGAGGTGCCACTAGCAGTCTTGGGAATCAAACCCACGACTTCCTGATCGCAGGGCGAACGCCCTAACCACTAGTCTACCATTTTGTTTCCAAAAGCCAGACTTTCTTGTGTCTTGAAGGACAGTTCTCCAGGTTTCCTGAAGGACTTTCATAGACTCCCATTTTCAGTCCAGTCCCTGAACCTGACCAGTTTCAGAGGAATGTTTTTTGTTTGTTGGGCCACACACTGATCTATGTATGAATTATTCAAGAAAGCGCTGCTTCAGAGGACGAATGGATCCGGCTTTATAGTCACTACTTGAAGAAGTCCCATCAGGTGCAGCCAGATGAAGAACTGCCAGTTGAGCATCACAGGTTGCTGCTGCTAGATTATTAAATGTATGAAGGTTGTTTAGTGTTGTTTAGTGTGATTCCTCAGACTAAAAAGTTTGTCTCTCACAGGTTCAGGTCTCTGCTGACAGATCGGTACAAATGTCTGCCCACAGGTATTCACACATTCTTAACAAGTGATTATTTACTTTTATATTTATTCCCACGTTTCTGTCATGTAAGGATGTTGTTAGAATTTTACATACACAAAAGGTGGAGTTGGGCATTGTATGCTTAAGAAATGAGCCCAAATACATATTTACTCTTGAGTGTTTTTATGTAGTACATCACGACACACCTGACACACATTCACGATTCCTTAGTCATTTCATGACACACAGCAAAACAAAAAAAAATCCTAGAAAGTGTATTGCACAGGTTAAAATATTAAAAAGTGGCGAATGTAATATTGCACATTTGGTGTGTGATTTCAGTGCACAGCTCAGTGTGTAAATAGCTTTGGGGCAAAAACTGTACATCAGTCTTGTGGTCCGCGCTCTAATGGACCTGAATCTCTTCCCAGATGGGAGGAAGCTCAAACAGTTTGTGTGCTGCAATGATATGAATCCTTTATGAAGCTGAATGTCTTGGGAAGTGTATATGTCCTCGAAGGTAGGCAAATGTGCGTCGGTGATTTTCTCCTCAGTAATCAGTGTGACTCTCTGCAGAAGCTGTGATTTCTGTGACTTCTCAGGACGTAAAGTTCCTGTGCTTTTTTTAACACCAGCATGGATTGGTGCAGAAAGCCCAACTAATGGCATATCTTTGCCATACGGCAAAACAACTCCTTATATGGAAGTTCCCCCAGTTTGTGTTGATGCTGGATGGGCCAAATGTTATCCTGAGCTTTGTTTGGTGTTCTTATGTCACGTAGAAGCAAAGTTATTGTAATTTAAAAGCAGCAGCGTGCCGAGCAAAAGAGCAGCAACAGCTAGCGTGTAGGAGAGCAAAAACAAGGTTTTAAACTGTTTTACCTCGTTGTTTGTTTAAATCAGATTTTGTTAATACAATCTGAGTTCTAAGGGTTAACCAAGGGGTTTGTGTTTATTGACTATGTGAGATCTTCTGAGATGTAGGTACCCAGGAATATAAAACTGGAGACTCCCTGCTTAAGAAAGGGTTTAGATGTGGCTGTTTCACCTGCAGCCCAAGCTGTAGATTCACACAGAATAGCTGTGACATTGTTTCAGATTGTTTTGTGGAGATATTTGACACAAAGTCACAGCTTTTCTGTGTGGATCTGCAGCTTGGGCTAAAGGTTAATCTGCCCCATCTTAACCCATTCTTATTTTTTTTACAACCTGTTAACTCTTTCTTTAGAGTGCAGAAGGGATTGACCCTACTAGCCAATTTAAAGCAGCCTCACCCAGTATTTACAATACAGCCATAAAAGCACAAATGTGCATTGGAACACAGTTTGTCACAGTTACCATAAAATTTCATCATATAAACCATCCCCTAACTTCAACACTAGTAATATGCTTGTTCTAACTAGGTGAACGCCACAATTATTTAACCTCTTTCTACAGTCCTTCTAGTGGCCTTTCTGCTTGTGGAATGGAAATTGACTCCATTTTTTATTATTATTATTATTATTATTATAATCAGGGATTGACATAAGTGGTACGCAAGTACAAATTGGTTTATGTGGTATGCAAATGCGTGGCAGTTTTCAGTATTCACAGCGCAAATGCGTGCCTAATTTGAGTAACTTCATACTGCATGCCCCACCCAGGCCGAGACTCAACCGAGACACAGACCTCTGCGTGCAACTCCCCGCAAACACCCTCCCCACCACTCACAATGCTTTACAAGGCAGTTAGCGGCTCATTTTTTTAAATATATATATATATATATATATAGATAGATCAAACTCTCCTTTAAGGTTTCGGACGTAAGTGTTGCAGAGCCTTTGTTGAGCCATGCGCTATGTTAGTATTTTTATGGAATGAATACATCATGAAGTGTGAAAGAGAAAGAGTGTTGAGCAGTGAAAATCAATTGAAGAGGGGAGGGTGAGGTTAGTGGGTGTCGAGAGTATTGATTGGAAAGGCTGGAAGCACACTGTAGAGAATGGAGATTTTTCTCGAAATCTTCCTAAATCAATCCACTTACAGCGTTAGAGCAGGTGCACGGTTGCAATTGCATGTGTGTATGCGTGTTTCACCACTCATCGAAAGTCTTTTGGCAACGACTTGAGAAAAAATGAGAGAGCTGTATTGGTCCTGGTAATGCTATGTGAAATACATTTTTGGTAAAAAATTTTAAAAAGTTAAAACCTGTCAGAATTAACTGCTGCTATTCTCTTGCAGTCGAAGTCATTCTCATTTCTGCTGAGCATCTCTCTCTGTCTCTCTCTCTCTCTCTCTCTCTCTCTCTCTCTCTCTCTCTCTCTCTCTCAGTGCTCCTCACATAGCTGCCTGTTTCTGTTTACCGTATGAGAGTATGGTCAGTGCCAAAACCCCATCCTAACCTATTCAGTTTGTTAGCTTGTTTCATTTTATATATGTTTTTGTAACGTCACTGTACATTTACATAAATCCACCATCCTACCTTCAGCCTACACTAGTTTATCCCGCCCACTCACTATGAGTTAGAGGTTACAAGGAGGTGTTTTAAGCTGGACTCTTTTTTTTGCTTTTAAATGAGGCACATTGCAGCTAGTTAGAACTGAGCTTATTTACATATTTCAGACATAGAAACAGCCTGGAAGAGAGAGCACCAGGATGCACTATGGGAAGAAGACAAAGCGGTAGAGGCAGTGTGATGGTCTGGACAGTGTTCTACAGGGGAAAACATGGACCACCTTCGGTCTCCAAATTCACCAGATCTCAATCCAATTGGGTATCTATGGGATGTGCTGGACAAACTAGTACAATTACTATAGGCTTCCCTCACAACTTACAGGACTTAAAGGATCTGTTGCTAAAGTCTTGATTCAGAAACCACAGCTCACCTTCAGACTGTTCAAAGGTGTTTTGAAGGCATGAAGGAGACTCTCACAATATTAGAAAGTTGGTTTTAATGTTATGTCTGATCAGTGTATGTATGTCTGTGTCTATATGCACACACCCAACAACAGTAATTACAGGGCAACAGTTCTGGTCATAGTTTAGCATTCAAACATTTCCTGAAAAAAGGCATATGATGTTACTGTAGTCTGTCCATATTGTGCTTCTAGCACCATAAAGACATAATTCACTCCTAACTGGAGACAATAGGCCGTACTGCCATCAGCAGCAATTATGACACACACTGCATCTTCCTACAGTAACACCTCCCCCTCCCAAGCAACTCCCACACTTTCTCCCATTAATTACCTGCCACACACTATTAATAACTACCAGCACACTAATTCCCACTCCCGGTGCACTTCCCACTTCTAATTCCCATTCCAAAGGTTTCAACCCTGCAAGAAGAAGCAAACAGGCATTTGATTTGCGTCACTTTCTTTAATGGGGATCTGTAAGGTCAGGATCTCTAACCACCCTCATCTCTCTCTACGTCTTAGACTGTATTCTCTTTTCTTCTTTCATCCTTCACTTTTCTCCCACACACACACACACACACACACACTCACTCAGTCCTTTTTCCCCATCTCTCCCACACACATTCAGTAGTCATTCTCTCTCTGTATCTTTCATACACCTACTATACACATATCAGCCGTAACATTAAAACCACCTAATACTGTGTAGGTTTTCCTCATGCTGCCGAAACAAATCAAACCCTTTGCAGTATAGACTCCATGACTGACTAGTTTGTCCAGCACATTCCGCAGATGCTCGATTGTATTGAGATCTGGGGAATTCGGAGATCATGTGGACACCTTTACTCTTTTAGTGTTTTTCCGCTGGCACAAGGAACAGTGCAGTACCGCAAAGAAATGTTGGTCCATTACAAACTAAGTACTCGAGTCATACCCATGCTTCTCAGTGGCAGGGCCAAAAGCGGGCCGCGGCTGATCTGACAGCTTCACAGTCTCATTTCTGTCTTTGTAATTATTTTACTACTTCTAAAAGTTAAGGTATGAAGAGGTAAAATCTGGCCCCTTTCCCTGGAAAGCTGAATCTAGTTTATCTTAAAACATTTGTACATCTTGAAGAGCAATGCAACATTCATGTGTTTAACGTTACGTACATGTGATGTGCCCTTGAAATAAAAGCACTGTGAAACGGTGTTGTAATACTGCTCTTCAGTTTACTTGTGTGGACAAAGAGAAATGATTTGGAATGAGAGAGGAAAAAGAACAGTGTTGTTTTTTTCTGAAAAGAGAAAGGAAAAAAGGAAAAAATAACAGGTGAATGAACGCAGTTATTTTTGACAGTCGGTATCGTCCCTCAGTTATGAGCTCCCACTTACACTCCCACATACACTCACCCTTTCATCCAAAAGTACAAAATCACACAAACGTACATGATGACACACACAGGTTAGCCTTGCATGAAAGATACACTGTGAATCCAACAAGACAAAAAATAAACCACTAGTGTAGCTGTTGACCTGAACTTTACTGTAATTTCCGTTTCGGCTTTTATTTTTTTGGGGCTTCACCTAACTACTGTCTGTGCAATTACGTCACTTCTTATCTGATCTGGCTGCTAAAAGAAAGAGAAGATTTTTCCAGCTCTCACAAATGTACAAATGGCATTTAAAGCCCATTACCAAAACCTCTTTCTCCTCAGAGAATATTCTCAGAAATTCCTAGCTTAAAATGGCTTTTTCATGACCCCTTACTGTGTTTACCAACAATAGAGATGGCTTGCCAAAAAACACATTATTGTCTGTCACCATCCCATGATCGCGATTATTTAGTTGCCTGGTTACAGAGAGTCCTAATACATGAATACACAATGAAATATAGAAATGAGATCAAAGGTACAGATGTATTTGTGTGATTCATCTCGTAGTGTAAACTCTTAAATAAAAAAGGTTCTTTAATGGTACATGATAATGATAAAATTCTGAGAAACTGGTGTATGTTATGTGGAAGCTGTTGAAATTCTTTCTGACACATTTCAGTTCAGATATCATCATTTAAGACCCATCTCTGATTGTTGTAATCAGATTGAAATCAGACCTTAAATCATGTGGGTGGCACCGAAGCAGAGTAGGTGCACAAGCTATGCTGTGTGAAAATGAATATTAAAGTGAAAAAAAACCCTAATATACACACCTGTCAATCACCAAATACATGTTTGGAGTTTTGCATCTTTGTTTAAAATGAGGCAATCATTGCTAACAAACACTTAGAACAAAGAGTCATCCAAATCACCCAGTCATCATCAAAACTTCTCTCAATGTACTAAAACCACATCCAGAGCTTAATTAAGGTGGCAAAGACTTGTGGGTGTGGTTTTGGACACAGTATGACTTACTGAGACCTATAAAAATTAACCTTCATTTCTATAGACAGCCATTTCACAAAGCAGTCGTAAACAAGAAGACTAGAATCCTAAATCACGTTCACAAGTCTACTCCACCTTTATCAAAATCTGGACATAGTTAAAGTGGGTTGCGTTCTACGGTTTAGCAGTGTTTGCCTTGTTCTAAACAAAGAAGTAACTCTGGACTCTGTCTTGGGTGATTGTACTTGGTGATATATTATTATGGAAACAACTTGGGCTTGAGTGACTGTTTAGTCCTTTTCTCTGTTTGCAGCCTTAACATTGCAGCTCTGATGCTAAACTGAAGGAGCTACATTTTGACACCAGTAATGGCTTTGCTGATTAACTACATTTGGGATAAGGAGAGAATTGTGTATGTTTGATTTTCTGTGAACTATTGCTTTATTGAGAGAGCCTGAGGTGATATTGAACGGAAAAAAAATATTAATCCAATCCAAACCTGTAACAGAACTAGCCTAAAATAGCACACACCCACTCTGTGTGATGTCCTGTTAGCTGTGGGGTTGTCGTGTTTGAAAGAGAGCCTACTTATAGATCCTTGTCTTTAGTGAAGTGGCTCATTTAGAAACAGCCCATTTTATAGCTTAATAGGTCTTGAAGCAGAAGTATTGGCTCAGTATTAGTCGATACTTCAGGTTTCAGTGTGAGCTGATGCTCAGAATGCTCAGGACAGCTAGGCCCAGTCACACAGCCTTTCAAAACGTACAAAGAGATACGACACTTATTCAAATGCCAAGTGGAAATAGAGTCTAAAGAATCAACCATTAAAAGATTCTTTTACGCTTACATGGGGGAGTTTTTTAACTGTGCTACCAGTCGCTGCCTGAGTTTCTTTGCTTGTGCACTGGCATTCCACTCTGACAATCCATGACTTTGTGTTGTAAATTGTTCTTGTATTTGCCTGACCACAGAGCAAATAAATATCTCCTCGTAAATTAGATAATGTTCACCTCAATGTTGGTGTCACTCATTTGACTTTGACTCGTTCAACAGGTTTGTTCATTGTACAACAGCACAAGCTGTGGTTGCTATGGACGGTTACAGTGCCAAAGTAGTTATGAATTAATATGGTGGGGAAGATAAATACTCAAGAAAGATGTTTTATAAAGACATGTAACTCAAATGACAGTTTGGCAGATTCATGTGCTAGTATTACTCTGATGCATGTCAAGTGTGCTCCGTAATTGCACAAAATATAAATAAAATGTATAAATACAAATATGCATATATAAATATAAACATATAAATAAAAGTGTCTCTTCAATTACTTTGTTCTACAGAACCCCTTTTGGCACCTTTTGAGAGTGTAGTCCTGGTCTGAACAGGAACACACTTGAAAACCTTGTGTGTGAACTTTTCTACTCGGGCATTACTGGAATCTGCACACGTCTCAGGAAATGCTGGCACACACAACATTACAGTGGCGCATGTTTAAGATTAGTGGGAATCGGTTTTACCTAAAATGTAGAAATTCATTAGGACAGCTGCTTGATCTGCTCTTTGTTCCATCCCTGTGTTTTGTAACTACCTCATGTTTCACAAATGTGTGTGCCGAGCGCGTTGGCTGGAATGGTGAAATCCTATTTCAATTAGTGTCCATCAACAGATTTGGACATAACTTATAATCTGTTTTTTCTCCCTTTAGAAGGTGGACATCAGCGAACCCAGTTTCACACCCAATCAGTGTCTTCATATTTTTCTTAAGAAACGTCTCTTCCGCTGCCTGGGCTTTTCCAGCTTGAGTTCAACTTGGGTTTGAGCTTTTGGACTGAAATGAAAGTGTTTGCTAATGCAATTAGCAAGTCTGCCCCCCACACCCCCACCGCCACCCCCAGTCTCAGTCATGTGACACTGGTTTATGTAAAGGAGCGCTGCCAGCTGTAAAGGAGGAGAAGGTTCAGCTGAGGCCTGTTTATACCCATTTTTGTTCTTGATTCATTTTGAAACTGAGTTTTGGCAGTTAACTCAAATATTGGGCCGTATCATATTTGAGGGGTGTGTGACATGAGCTCAATTCATGTCAAGCAGGTGTCATTTCAACCATATACACATAAGAGTGATATGAAACAACATTCCTCTAGGACCAAAGATCCCAAACAGAAACAACACTAGACTATACAAGAGCAGGCAGGACAGAACTAAAGAGAGAGTGCAAAAAACAAAAACACAAGATCAACAGTACAATAATTTACAGGATAAGTCTCTATGTCAATGCTGTTTCGCGGCCTCGGTTGTTCACAGATTTTTTTCTAAGAACCTAACTAATAATTGTTCATGGAAACCTTTAATTAGTTCATTTTAGTTCTACATTATTAAGGAAAATATATTTTACTGATTTTGTACTATAAATACTGAAATTTCAGCTAGATTTCCATATAAAATATAACTATGTATTTTTAGTACTGTTGAGAGAACACAAAGCAACTGTATATAAAAACGTATCTTGGGATGGTGAAATACCCCTGTACTCACAGGCGGTAGGTTTGAAAGTAGCCAATCCGAGAGCGTTATTCATTTCTGATTGGCTGCTGCCCAGTGAGGCATCTCTGGCAGATATAGTCCAGCAGTTTCATAACAGTTTCCCGCATGTAGTCTCTTTTTAAGGGTAATGTATTAAGCTGGGTTTAAAATGAAATTAAAGTGTTTTGGGATATTTGGGAGCATGTTTAGGATTTACACTATAAAAATTGGCATTTATAGGCATTTTTTTTTACCACATTCTGTTTCAAATTTTTTTACAATTTGAAACAGAATTTTTCACAATTTGAAACAAACTGTCAACAGAGTAGGTTTATTGAAGAACCTGAGGGTCAGACAGATACACACTGCAGAGGAAATGGTGGTTCTTCTCTGCAGTATGTTCGGATCCACCCACAAGCTAGAACCACACAAGACCACCAACACTGAGTGCATGAAGGTGAGCACATTTACGTCATTTAGCAGACGCTTTCACCCAAAGCAACTTTCATTCCCAAACGGCAGGGAACAGTCTCCCTGGAGTGACTTAGGGTTAAGGGTCTTGCTCAGGAACCCAGTGGTGGGATGATGAAGGTAGGATTCGAGTCCATGACCTTTTGGTCCAGAGGCAAGTATCCTACCCTCTAGGCCACCACCACTTATTAGTCACAAATGTGCTTAAAAGAGTGCAAGAATAATTTTGTTGCTTAATTTTCCAATCCAGTTTGCATTCAGTTCACATAAAAACAGTTGACTCTTAGAGTTGGTGTCAGTTTCAGATAAGTATTACCCTTTAACGTTGTTAAGATGTATAATTTAAAGAACAAAGCATTATTTATTTCTAGTACAAGAATAGCGAGCATATTAAACACCTAAAGCTTTGATCCTCATCTAATAAACAAGTTTGAAGAAGTGCAAAGGGAGATATGGAGGTAAAGAGAGTGAACCAACGAGAGGTGTTGATTGTTGCCTCCTGCAATAGCCTAATTGTGCTGTTTATGGGTGTATAGAACATTAAAAATAGCTCCTCTCCCTCATACATATGCATTAGAGTGAGGATTACCAAAAACGTGGGTGAATTGTACATGCTGCATAAAATGATAGCTTGGCAATTGAAATCATTTTAGATCTGCTCTATATCTAATATTTTTCATTATGAGATTATTGAGATTTAACTTTTTCTAAATTTTGTACCTGTTTTAAGTAACTTTATCTAGCAATTATGTGTCTTCACACTGACCAAAACAGTATAAGTATAATGGATATAGATCAGTTGGAAAAGGGTTCAAAAGGACCAAATGGATTTTTGGTACATATGTTCTTGTGAAGGTTAAAAATAAATAACAAGAACAATGTAGGATATGGCTTCTTTTGTGCCATGTTCCCATACAGACCAGTGTTATATAGAGTTCTTGATTTGGTTGATCTTTACTCTCAGGTATTGGATTTTGTAGCTTCTTCTCTGTGACCTTTTGACTTTTCTTACACGTTTATACTCACACAGAGAGATCTGATGAACAAAACTGATCTTTTTTAGAAAATGTCTGGATCAGCCATAGAAGGACACGCCCCGAATTGCTTCTATGGCCCACCCAGACCTCAGATAAATTAAAGCTTTGTTTTAAGAATTCTGATTACTTTTTTAAATGTAAATATTTTAGCATTGCAAACTTAATAACAAAACTGAACATTTAAAACGTTTGGTTAATTTTTTGTAAATGACCCCTCACGGCCCACCTACAGTACCATCACCGCCCCACAGGGGCCCAAAACCCACACTTTGAGAAATACAGATCTGCCTAGTAGAGGTTTGGATTGCCACAGAGGAGACAATACAATTCTGTCACAACAATTAGACCACAATAGGATATTATTATGGCCTAAATATTGTAATAGTATTTTATCTGCAGCTGTCTGTCTAATCCTAAATTCCTTTCCAATTTCTGCTGTGCCATGAGGAGTCTGAGGTCTTGTATCATCTTGTGGACTTCAGACAAAAAATACAAAAAAGTAAATTAAGTGCATTTTTAATATGATAAGAAAATATCATTACTTGGCATCATTGTATCGATATATTATGCCAAAAATATTGCTATGCTACACTTCAATTTTTCCAAACCTCTACTAGTGTGCTTTCCACGGGGGCTTGCAAACAGTTAAATATTATTAATTTATATATTTGTTTATCCGGAACATTTTGCCAATATTTCATGACAGGTAGAGGTCAAGTGTAATGCAGCTTTTTGCAGTTGTTTTTCACAAGTGTAGACAAGAACCCTCAGCAGCACATAGACTAAAGTGTTTTTTCACTGGTTTTCACTTAAAAAATATTTTCTGACACTGTACAATATCACGGTTAAATAATTCATTTTTGATTGTCAGTAACTTTAAATAAAAATAGTCTGTCGCAGGGAATAAAATTTCAATGTGGGATATGTAAATTCAGTAAAATGACAGATTTGGACCAGGGCCTGAATGTTAGCCAAGCACTGTACATGCTAAATAGTGGTTAGTTAGACTCAATTATGCAAGAGTGCAGTTTGGTTTTCTTTTAAAACTTCTTAATGTCATTAAAGTTTGCTGCCGTGATTTATTTATTTTTTTTTAGATTCTTGTTCAACATCCTGCAATACGACATTAAAATTCAGTCCACAGCTTTGGGTTTCTTTTCCCTCTTAAGCTTTAATTCAAATATGGAACAGAATGGGTGCCGTGTTTTGAATATATGCTAACTTGTTGAAGAACCCCAAGATGGAATTTTATTAAACTAGTTATTCTCATCACAAATGTTTGAAGTCTAGACGAAGAACAGAAACAGTAGCAGGGAGCTCTTGGGTAAGGTGCTGGATCACAAAAGCTCATAGAAATGCAACTTGGTGTTGAGTCTGAGCTGATAAATATTCTCTGGACACAAAGAAGATGGATAAACTGCATTGGTTGAATGTAGCATCAAAGTGATTAATACTGATGTACTGGAAGGTCCCAAACATCTAATTAAACTCCTAAGGACCCCCTGAAAGCACCAGAATCAAAATTCAGGGGTGATGCCTTAAAAAAAATATTAAGTACATGCCAGGCTATTAGACACAAAAACTTAATTACTTAAAAACTTTTTATTTATTGTAAATAGGCTTTCATGGACCAGTTGCAGTACCTTCTCCACTCATCAGGGGTCCACAGTTCACACTTGGAAAAGCACTGCTCTGTATGGTAGAGGTACAGATTGCCATGGAAACGACGATACAATAATGTCACTATATATTCTGATTCTTGCAGACAGCATGTTACGTATCTGAGTCTGCAGCTCCATTCCAATTTCTGCTGTAACATAAGAGAAAAACAAGGTCTTGTGCCATCTTGTGGACTTTAGCAGCATTTTTATCAAGTTAGCCATTTATAGTTAGGTCAGTGAATAAGTAAATTAAAGCTGAAAGTCTTTACTTCTGTCACATCCTGATTCCAGATATATTGTGGTGGTATACAGAGAGAAAATTACAAAATTGTGCTAATGTCCAAATACTTAGGGACCTAAGTGTATAGCAAAATAAAAGTATATTAACTATATTTAAAATATTCAAATTTTAAATAAATAAATATGGACATAATACATCCAAACTGTCTGCTCAGATTTTTCTCACACGTGATCGCCATTGTTGTTTACATTCCTCCATCAACCAATGCTATGTCATTCACTCTGCAACTGCAAGACTCCAGACAAGGCATCCCGAGGGTTTCATTCTAAACTCTGGCGATTTCAACCATGTCTCCCTGAACAGGACACTGTGCACCTTCACAGAGTTTGTAGACTGCCCCACCAAAGCAGACGATGGACTTGCTGTATGCTAATGTCAAAGCGGCATACGGCTGCACAGCCATCCTACCTCCTGGCCACAACTCGGTGCACCTTCAGCCCACCTACCTATCACTGGTGAAGAGGCAGCACTCCACTGTCAGGACAGTGAGGGAGTGGTAAAAGAAGGCTAATGCAGCCCTGCAGGACTGTCTGGAGACTACAGACTGGGAGGCTCTGTACAAGTCACATGGAGAGGATATTTATCACCCACTCCACAGTGTAGTGGCAGAACTGAGAAATACTTTTAGCCATAGACTCACCAGCTTAAAGTGCTCCACTGAACGCCACAGAAAATCTTTCCTGCCCCCTGCCATCAGACCCTACAAATCCTCTCTCTGTCATTCATGTTGCTTCTTGGTGTGTAATATACAGTACCGTGCAAATGTTTTAGGTACCTGGGAAAATTATACTTAAAACTTGTTTACTACTGGACAGTAGTGTTAAATTAGTGTTGAAACCTTAATATTGCAATGAATACAATTAACATTATTACAGTAAAGAGTGGTTTTATGTTTGGCAAAGTGTTCTCCTAACCATTTCCAGACCTCTTTCCTCATGGAAGTCCAATATTCATTTTAGCTACAATCAAATACCTGGTTTGGCTGGTTTTACTTCATTAGATTAAATTAGGTGCTGCTTATGGAATTTTTTTAATCCACACAACGACTGGAGACAATGAGCATAAATCTGAAACCAAACCTGTGTTCTAACCAGCTCACAAAATATCAACTCCTTTTTAGAAAAAATAAAATCTTGATACTGTTTTACTGCTTTCTTGTTCGTTTGAGTTTATTCTAATGTTCACTTGTGTTTTTACAGGCAGAAAGAAACCCACTGCTGATATAAACAGATTCAAACAATTTCCATAGGTGCCTAAAACTTTTGCACGGTACAGTATAAATAACTATCAATATGAGAAAAACTATGTGCATTATTTTTGCTATGATGTGGAACAGTCTACCATGTGCAATATTGTGCAATGTTCTTATCGAATGTTAAAACATTATCATTATGTGCAGTATCTCCTGTGCAGTTGTCTTACCAATATCCAATATCATGTGACATTTTCTAAATGGGTGCTGAATCACTTCATTATGTGCAAGATCTTACATGCAGTTGTCTTTATGTGCAAAATCACTACTTATGTCAATATTATTTTTATTACTTTATATTAAAAGTGATTCTCTATTAAGTGCAATAACTTCAAACTACCATTTGTGTTGGTAGATTTCACTCAACTGTGTTACTTATATATGGTATTTATACTCAGTATTTCTGTATATAGCATGGTGTATTTTCAGATTGAGGTTTTATTCTACAGATTTTATTTAGATTTTATTTTTTATATTGTCCTTGTCTCTGTGTGTCTTTGCAGTCATTACATAAGCATTTTCCTCTGGAGTCAATATAGTTGTCTGATTCTGATAATCCCCTGAGCCTGTAAAGCCTCAAAATAAATATTAAGAACATGCCCTTCTGTTTTATTGCCTGTTAGACAGATGTTCAAATACAAATTCTGATAAACGTTACGCTGTTGTTGTTTCGTCTTTGATGTTAGAGCTACAGCACTGTGTGTGTCAGGGTGGCGCTGTAGCAAACTTATTCATCTAGTAAAACATTGGCTGTCCAGTCACACCTCAGAAACGAATTAGGCACAAAAACGTCTGACAATTCTTCAACAGCGTTGTGTGTGGGTGCAGTTAAACACAGCATGAAGAAAATATTGCCAAAACGGTATTCACTTCTAGCTTTACGGACACCTCTGGAGAGTTTTTTTTAACAGGATATACGGTGAAATGCATGATGATGATGATGATACATCGAAATGCGTCTCCTGAAGACTTCCAGACATCTTCAGTTCTGTAGCCTCTTTAGACTAAGAGTTTGTTGAGCAGCCGATGGAAACTTTCCCTGAATCAGAAAGATCTCCAAAACGGTTGCCAGGGATTCCGAGGCTCAGTGCACAGAAGAAGCCTTTTTCTGAAATTAGAATGCAAGGCTAGTCTTACAAGAAGCCTCAACTGCATGTTGCTCTTCTCCAACACACCTGATTCAAGTCATTAGCTAATTACCAAGCCTTTTAACAGGTTGCAGTGCTTGAGCAGGGGCAACATGCTAATGAACATAGCAGGAGGAATGCATGAGCAGGCTTGGGAAACACTGGACTGATTCATATTCTGACACGTTCACTTTTACACTTTTGTAGGAGTGTGTATGTGCAGTTTCAATATGCTCTGCAATGTGGAACATGGTGATGTGAACTGAATATTAACGATGTTTGCGCACACAGACTGTGCAACTCATCCCCGGTCAAGTTTTATATTTTGGTTAAAAAAAAAAAAGTTTAAAAATGGCATTTGCATACACAAAAATATAGTTTTGTGATGTCATAAAACCAACACATTTAAATGATGATCTTCTGGCTACAGCAGATTAGCCCTGCCCATTCATGCATTGATTCACCAGCACCTTTAACAGTTAAAAAATCTCCTTTTTTTGGATTACATGAAGAATTCAATGAATCAGAACCCCTAGGAACTCACCTGGAGCTGTGATTGGTCACCCTGTCAGAAACACTGTGTATGGTTCTTGGTTTGTTTGCATATTGCAGCCTTTGCAATATCAGTATTGCAGAGACAGATATTGCGATGACGATTAACAGTATATTGTGCATCACTTGTCTGAAGCTGTAGAGGATAAATAGAACACCATAATTCAAAAGATGTTCCCTCAGAGGGTCCCCCATATATGTTCACTTGGTTTAAAGGGGAGACACCGTGAAGACCATCGCATATGATTTACATCATTTTCTTGCTTAACAAACCATTCAGTGACTCCTCGTGGTCTGTGGTTGTGGACATTGTCATTCTTGAAGGGACCGGGGTAGAAATATTTCATTAAAGGCTGAATGGGATGAGTCAGAATAACTTCACACCAATTTGCAGTGACCCTTCTTTTTAAGGGGACTCTAATAGACCCCATGGACCAGTGCCTATGGTTTTTATACCCCTGACTTTTCATTGTCATTATCTTTATGAGGAGTTTATGGACTGCAGCCCCGCTGTAATATGTGTTTCTGTGCAAATGTGGGTGGAGTGCTCTTGCTGACGCAGTCTGATCATGTCCTCCATTAACATCGTTAATAGGGACACGAATAGTTGCTCTACTGTGTTTCCTCACAAATCACACTAATGTAGGTATCACACTCACTGTGTGCACTTCTTAGTTTTTAATCCTGCATAAAACATTGCTGATTTGATTTTGATGAGTATGAAAATTATGGAAATCACTTGCAATGGCCTTATTGTTTTAACCTGATCAAACACCTGATTTTTGATCAGCCTTGCTTGGAATTTGAATTATGCTCAAGAGAAGTGAGAAATGTAGGTGGACGTAGCCTTGTAGCTGCCATGATAAAGTGCCCGTATCCTATATATGACATTCTTTTGTCATGAGCTTGCTCAGTGCGACAAGAAGAATAAAGATAAAACAATAGAGACTTTAAAAAAAAAAGACTAACAATAGTGCAAAATAACTATTACAGATATAATAACAGATCAGTAGTCCAAATGGTATATGAAAACTGTTCATGCTATAAAAATATAATTAGTGCAATAAAATGAAATAGGGGATGAGACTAACATTCAGTAACATTCAGACAGTACAGATTAAACAGTTGTGTTGTATTGCACAAATCCTGTTTGGAGCAGACTGACGAAGACTGAAAAAGATCACCTACAGAACGGGGAAGAGTTATACAATCTTATTGCCACAGGTAGAAAGGATTTCCTATGGCTTTTGGTTCTGCATTTAAAGGTGATGAGTCTTTTGCTGTATGTGTTCCGGTATTCCATCAAGGAGGCATGCATGCAGTGGGAGGGGGTTGTCCATGATACTGAGAAGCTTCTTCTCCAGTTTGACACCCACGACAGAACCAGCCTTTTTGATCAGCTTTTTCAACCTGTTGGCATCAACCGCCGTCACCCCACTGTCCCAGCACACAGCTGCAAAAAACACCAGCCTGTTGGCATCAACCGCCGTCACCCCACTGTTCCAGCACGCAGCTGCAAAAAACACCAGCCTGTTGGCATCAACCGCTGTCACCCCACTGTTCCAGCACGCAGCTGCAAAAAACACCACACTCTCTACCACAGAGTAGTAGACGTTGTCAGCATTGTCCTACAAACACCAAATGACCTGAACTTCCTCAATAGATAAAGCCAACTCTTTATCTATTTCTTGAAAGCAATGTCGGTGTTCTTGGACCAGTACAGTTTACTGTCAATGTGTACACACAGGTACCTGTAATTCTCAACCACCTCAGCATCAGTCCCTCTAATGGTGACGGGTGAGAGGAGGAGCCTGCTCCCTAAAGTCCACAACCAGTTCCTTTGTCTTTGTGATTTTAAGCTGTAAATGGTTTAGTTGACAGCACTCCACAAAGCTTTCCACCACACTCCTGTATTCATTCATCTGTCCATCCCTGATCCAGGCCACTATGGCAGAGTCATCAGAGAATTTTCTTCAGGTGACTTGACTTAGACCAGTACCTGAAGTCAAATGTGTAGAGGGTGAAGAGGAAGGGTGATAGGACAGTTCCTTGTGGCGCTCCCGTGCTGCTCAGAGTGCCGTATGTATTATTATTATTATTCTCTCCTTGATCTCCACTTATAACTTTTTCTGGGTTTTTTGTTTTTACTTTTCATCATTCTTTTATACATGGCCATTTACCAACCTCTCTTTATGCCTTACTGTCATGTTGGCTCTGGGAAGGAGGACACAAACACAGGAGCAGAACTTAAACAAACTTTAATGAGAAACAAACAGGCAAACAGTCATTAGAGCGTGCAGAGCTTGGCAGAGCAGAAAACAAGAAGACTCTCTCCCTTCGAGTCACACAGAAAGGACCTGTTCAGCAAGGCACGGATCCTCCATCTTGCTGACACGGTACGATACTAGGTTCACTCCTGGATCAGAGCCGCAAGAAAACTTGAGGTAAGAGGCCCGCCTTCCAGATGGAGCCTCTACCGGTAAATCCAGCCTACTGGCACTTCAGCCTCGCTGGTTACTCTAGGAAACAGAACATACACACTCACAACCAAGTCAAACCTCCAGCAGACTGTTACGGATGGAATTCCACAGACGAGAAGCCTGCTCTATGGGGTTCGCATGCAAGACCGGAACACGAGAGAGTGCGGGGTATCATGTCAGTGACCCACGCCGGCTTCTGGACCGGCTTGGACCTTTAACAGAAGAACATGAACACGCAGACCAATCACATGAGACATACACTTATCCATAGATGAGCACTGATCACGAGACTCCTAGAAACAGAGGGGTAACAGATCAGGTAATCATGAGCTGACACGCGAGGGCTGACAGGAGGCAGGTACGTTGGCCAGCAACGCACATACCTCACATGCCGATACATACCATGACGTAGACTGGGGGGTGATGCGACAGGGAATCCCCAGCTCAGAACTCCAGTGAGTTTGACCGATGGGGTCATAGCAAAGAGGGCATGGATGTAACACTTACAATTAACCTTCAGAACCCTGAGGGTATTTTTTCAGTTTCTGCATTACTTGTTTTTTTCCCTAATATTTTAAAGCTTAAACAATGTTTAATGTACAACCTAGCCAATTTGATTAAAATATTTGTATTATAAATACATATTAAAGCTTTTGTGAATCTTTAGCTTACTCACACTATACACCACTGCCACCCACCTCCAAACTCTCATATATGTGATAGAGCGTAAATCTGACTCTTCCTAAAGCGTAAATCTGACTCTACATGAGGTATGATCACAAAACTCGGCTGCTTTTCAAAACTTCTATGTGAACGGGTGGAGCTAAGGTGCTGAAGGCCAAACAAATGGATTAACTCTGTTTTTGTTACATCACAAAAACAACAAATTCATTACAGGCTATTTCAGCAACATAGTTTCCAGATATGGACCGACAGTGAATGGTACATTTTGAAAACGCTGACTGTGTTTATGTGCATAAACACAAAATGAGAAGATTAGATTTTTCCTCATATGAGTTCTTTAAGCATCCATTTTGTTGAAGAGAGAGCAAAGAGGAAGAAACGAGTGAGGGATTAAAAGGAGTTTAATCAACATTGAATTGACCGGCTGTAATTGTCGCTGTAAAGTCATGGGCCTGTATGATTGATGTATGAAGTAATAGAAAATTCCACCAACCTTTGTGGCAAAGGAATGAGGGAGCAGGAGAGCAAGAGTGATGAAGGGCTTTCTTCCACATTCTTGGGATTTCAGTACTAATGGCACTGTTGTGTTTCTAGATTCTTCTGGGAGCAAGCTGAATTAATATTAAAGCTGCCTGTCCTGAATCCAGCAAGACTGTATCCCTACTCCTAACAGGTATGGTACTACATGTTTAATCACACACAAAAATAATGTTTTTATGTATTATGAGTAGTTTGTCTACAATTCTTGCCTTACTGAAACAAGATATCTGAGGCCCATTTTGGCAGAAATTATAAAATATATGTAGGGGGTTGAATTAATCTATAAGCGCATACACAATGCCCTGAGATACTTCCTTGGGCTGGTTGGAAGCTGATACCAAGAGTTTGCATGTTTGTTCTGGAAAGTATGTTTTGTTTTGTTTTTTTGTTTGTTTTTTTGGTCTGAAATTTTTTCCTTTTTTTTTTTTTTTAAACAGTTCATCTTAGATTCTTGCGCGTTAAGCCCAAGGCCAAGAACAGCTGAATAATAACTCGCCTTGGCTGAAGCATGAGTCTGGCAAATGGTGATGCCTTCAGAGAATCCCCAACTCTAACCCAACTCTCTCAGCCAAAAAGGGCTCCTGTAAGTACAGACTGCCTTATGGAATTGTACTTCATTGCACGACTGTACGAAACATGTCAAAAACCTCACAAGCCTTACAAACACAAACTACTACTTTTTTTGCAGTTTCATATAGTTTCAAGTGTTCTCTTAATGATGGCTGTGATGCCTATAATACAAAAAACACCTTCAGTCAGTCTTTCTATGTTGTCGTTTTCTCCCCTGCGAAGATCAGGTCATTTTCTGGGTGCTGATTTTACTGCTCTTAATGATCATCTTGCTACAGTAGGAAGAGTTTGAGGCTCTACTTCAGCTCAGAACTCCAGGCTTTGAAAGAAGCAAAGAAACCCCCAGCAAAGTGTGATGTGAAAGATGGATTTAGTTGAGCGTAGATATTTTTAAAAGATAGCATTTTAATTAAAAAAAGACCTTATAGCTTTGTAACTGCGGTTTTAAAAGGTTAAAATATAGTTATTTATTGATGATTTTATCCCAGTTTAGCATTGGTCTTTTCCAGACAACTGACACATTTGTACATGTCAGTTGGCAAGGGAAATGCAGTTTTATTTATTACGTCTCCTAAAACAATATTTTGCTAATAAATAAAAAATCAAACACTTTTAAACACAAACTAATGAAGTAAACATTTTTCACCGAAGTTTCTGACACTGTAACTAATGCTATCAGTAAAAATGGGCAAATATAGGGATACAGTTCAGGCCTCAAATGCTTCAAAATCAAGTATATTAGACCTTACTGACCTCGACAGTTCATGTGAGATTATTTAGGCATGCTATCAGGACCATCTTAAATGTAGAGATATTAGCCTTCATTCCTTATTAGTTGCATGTTTTTTGTTAGTATAAGCAGAAAATTCTGCGCATTTCACATTTCCTAAGGCTATCCCTTTAGCCTTTAATGTCTATAGTTCTGCAACTGATGGGCAGTTCTTATGAGACTGGGCCTTCCATCAGCCTCTTTCTGTTGCCTTACTTACAGGAGCAGATCCTGAACCAGCACACCTATTCATTTATGAATGCAGGCCTGGTCTCATTCTTTTCATGCTAATCATGAAAGATGTTCCTTGTAATGATATTCTTGTCCCATTACTTTTTTCTAGGAATGGACTTCGCTACTTATTAAATTAGTTTAATGATGAAGCACATATTTTTTTGAGTGTATGTGTATGTATCTGTGTGCCAACCAATCTCTGATAAATTCATTTGTTTTGCTGACAAATTGCAGGCGCTCAACTTGACAAATTGCGGCCGCTTCATCGGGGCATGACGTGACTGTGTATCGAAAGTTGCTGATTGCGATTAATCACGATTATTAATTGCACTTTCAGTATTGTTCAAAGTAGCCTCAGTAGCAGTTTGTCTCTGTCTACACTTGTTTAAATCACCCTCAAGAGACTTGATCTCGTCATTTTGGCGCTGTGATATGTGCCGAGAGAGGGAGAGAATGTTTGTACCTGCCGTCCTGCAATAGCACAATTTATCTCCATCAATGCTGGGGTTTGCAAAGGCCTCATCTTATTTGTTTTCTATTTTGTGTGAGGGACTTATTTAAATTTATCTAATTTAAAGTATGCTAGTAATTTTGTATTTTATTTCACTGTATAAAAACATTTTCATTCTTGTTGTCCACTACCTTTGGACATTTGATTAAATATTCTGATTATACCAAATTGGTTAATTGTTTTAAATGTGCTTGTAATACAGGGGAGCCAATGATTCTGACCAGGACTCTTAAATTAAAGGTTATAATACTAATATCACATTTAAACCAACGCGGTCTTGCTGACTTATAGAAATGGATGCATTTGTACACGAGCAGTACCAATGATTTTGAGTCCCGGGAGAATTGGTAACACCTTTTTTATTTGCACAGTATGTTCTAAAATACCTGAAAAAACACTATTATTTTTATCTTCAGGGACACGTCAGTGATCATGTATTAATTGAAGTCACGATTTTGGCCTCAGCAGTTGGTTCACAAAAGGCTGCAACTGATAGCTCTAATTACTGCTGTGCTCACTTCATCATTGTCAAGAGGTCTAATGATAAACAGCACTATTCATTTACACCATTTACTTCATTTTGTAATTACTCCGCCAACAAATCAACGGGGCTTCGTGTTGGGTCTCAGGTATTCCTGTCTAATCCTGCAAAATGTTAGGATTTTCAGGTAAATTGCAGATGTCACACACAGTTAGATTCCAGCATTTCTGCAGTGTGTTGTAGCTGTATTGATTACTCAGGGAGGCTAATGATGCCTAATTGCAGTTGTGAACATTAGTGGCACTGTGTGTATTTTTCCTCGTGTTGGAGTGCAGTCGGTTCATTCAGTCTCATTTCTGTATAAGGCTGTTTGTAGATTAATAATAGTAAACTTCACAGATGAGTAGAATCAGTTTCAAAGCACAGGACAGGCTTTGCATAACACATATATACAAACAATGTCATTAAAATAGTGGCTTTTATAGAAAATCAGCTGGAAATGTGTATAATTTCTTATCTAAATACTTGTTCAAATTTGAACAGAAGAATAGGAAAAGTTTTGTGACAGATAAGACTTATTTAAGCATTAAGCTTTTAAGGGTTGAAATTCAGTTTGTCGGGGTGTATCCTCTGCACTGATAGTCAATGAAGGATTTGATGAATGATTGAATTAAGCATTGATTCGTGGGTTTATTGAGATTTGTTTTTTCACTCTGTGAAATAATTCAGGCTGGTGGCCTAGTGGTTAAGGAGTTGCCCCTTCCATCAGAAGGTCATGGGTTTGAATCCCAGGACTGCTAGTGGCACCCTCTGAGGTACCCTTGAGTAAGGTACCGTTCCCACACAATGCTCTCTGGGTCCTGTGTTCCTGGCTGCCTCCTGCTTCACTTGGGTGCTGTGGTTTGTTAATGTATGACAAATGGACACATTACATTTTATGATTGTTAAATTTTTTATTTCACTCTGTAGGTTGCATTACACTCTTTATATTTGCATTTTGGTTCCTTTAGTCCAGACCAAAGCAGAAGTATAAATAGTCTCCCTTTTAAAAGCAAGTAAAATAAATAAAGCTGAACAGTCTCCCTTTTAAAAACAAGTAAAATAAGTAAAACTACTTTTGAACACAGGCCTCCTGAGCCAGGAACGTGCATTTGTGTTTCTTTATCGAGCCAGATTGGGGTGTGTGTGTGTGTGTGTCTGTGTCTGTGTCTGTAAGTTAGAGGTTGCAGAGCGGACTGACAGTGTATGTGTAACTGGGAGATGGGATGTGGAAAATTTGTGCATTTTATGATTGACATTTTCAAGTTCTCTCATTTTTTCATTGGGGATTAAAGTTATAAATGAAAGATATACTTTGATCCTTAGGGAGGGATGGTTCTCTCGAAGGTGGGCGAACATGTTTGATGTGTTTCCCTCTTTTGGCAGCCATTCAGCATCCAAAGTTTTTTCTAACTGGATATTCGTCCTCGAGGGCAACCCCACAATCGCTCTCAGATATCCAAAATAATCCCATGCTGCTGATTTTCATTTCTTTTTTGGGGGGATGGAGATTGGTGATATCAGTCTTGCTTTTCTCTGCCATTTTCTCTGCTGTGGGTGTGTGTGTGTGTGTGTGTGTGTGTGTGTGTGTGTGTGTGCATGTGTGTGTTGCTGAGTCTGACTGGCGGTCGAGGAGTAAAGGAGATGTTCAAGTGCAGGTTAGACCTTTGTTTGCTTTTTTTCTCCAGTATCAGAAATAAGTAATGCTAGGAAACAATTAAACTTTTTAATCGCGATTAATTGCATTGTTATAAGCAAAAATAAATAATTAATTCAAAAATAATGTATGGCCCACTTTTTTTTATGTACTGCTATATGAACAAAAGTGCAATAACATTTGGTTTGCAAACACTTTAAACAAATAAGGAGCTTTTTAGCATCATTGTTACCTTTAACACAGTTCCACAGCTGCAGTTCAAATATTTCTGTAAATCTCATTAATGTAATCAAATATAAAAAAAATACATTAATGTAATCAAATCAAATATAAAAGCTATTTCCTACTGCGGGGCATTCACGTTTTATCTAGTTTGTTATAGAAAAACAAGGTACACTCAGAGTCCAGAGCTGTGTGCCGGAACTATTATAGCTGTATAACCATTATAATCCACCCACCCCCCCAAAACAGACATAGAGTCTATTATTTGCCTACTTCTTATCATTATCAATGTTATAAACTGACTGCATAAAGGTAGCATTTTTCGACAAGGCAGCATAAATCGATACACTACTTATAAGTAAATATTTTAAACTAAATATTGTTTTCTCTAATTATGCATATTATTTGTCTTTCTCATCATTATCAGTATTATAAACTGGTTATAAACTGTAAACTTAAAGGGAGCATTTTTTAGGCATGGTATGCAAAACAACCATTTTAGGTTGTTTTGCGTAGCGTTAGCATTTTTTCAACAAGGCAGCATAAATCATCGGCGCCCATGTACCAGCGTTCGAATCTTGGATAAATGAATTCGCTCTGAACGCCATATGCGTTTTTGTTGCATTTTGTAACTACGCCTGATTGACTTCAGTGAGGCGTTACACTGGCGTTTATCTGACGCTGTTAAACGCCAGCCTGCAGCCCAATGTGTAGTTTCATGTTTTCACATGTGGGGGCAGTAATTATTCTGTCCAAAGTGTTTACATGTGGATAGTTCTGCATTAAAATCATGGGTCCCTGTTCTTTGTTAAAACTAATCTTGACATTGTTATTTTATTTAAAATCCTCCTGATAAGCCATCATAGACAGGAAAGGAACAAACATCGCCACCGATACTGGGTTCGCAATCTTACTGCACAGCGCCAGGTCAAATGGACGTTTTCTGTGATTTTTTAAGACATACAAAGATTTAAACATATTCATATCTCTATACATTTATTATTATTATTATTATTACAAAACAAAGGTAATCATCAGAAACCACAACACACTTTTCATGCTAATTTCAGATCTGCTTTGTTTTTTTGAGTCACATCAACTTTTTGAATTATGAATAATATTAGGTTTGCAATAGACTTGCATGTGGTTTGAATTAAACCGCAGGCACCAATCAAGTAACTCTTTCCATATTTTCAGTGCGAAGTCAGATAGGCGCACACTGTGGCATAGATATAATGATCAGTGTCAGTCAGCTACCACTGTT